>JAFVLL020009787.1:0-36870 GCA_021397915.2 Tor tambroides | reverse complement strand
GCAGTTAGTCACAAATAAAGTTGATGAATTCATCACATTAGTAGGACATGGATAAGAATTAGTGTCTCCATTAAGTCAGTCTGATAATCTGCGCGTCTGTCAGGAAAGTTAATGATTCTCATGAACTGCACTTTGTCTGTAGAAAGCAGGTGGTTTAATTGGCTTTACAGAGAAATTACATCAGCGAGTAGAGCAAGGGCACTTTACACAGATGATATAGGTAAAATATAAAAACAATAGATAGTTTTGGTAACACTTTATTTTAGTGACCAGTTCTTACTATTAAGTAGTAGCATGCAAAAGTCATAGCTAATAGTTACATTAGTAGTAAGAATTGTTCCCTAAACTAAAACGTGACTGCAGTTTTTAGTGTATGTATTACAAAGCATAGGTTGCCAGAAAACAATTAATCAATTACAATTAGGCTATCTCATATTTTTACACATTAACTGTAATTGTGTGATAGCTATTATGTTATAGCTGTTTTATAGCTATGTTATTACACATCATTTCATTAGAAAAATTATACTATTTCTGTACTATAACATAAAAGTCAAGTCAAGTCAAGTCGAGCTTTATTGTCATTCCGCTACATGTGGGGGCATACAGTGGAACGAAATGTCGTGTCTTGCAGGACCACGGTGCTACTTAAATAAACTTAATATAAACAAACAAAATACTAGAATATTACTACATAGTTCTGACCAATTGTCTCTTCAGAAAAATAATATTTTGCCTGTATTGATTTCACAGTAAAATTCTGAATGCAGTATTTATTACTGTTAAATCTTTTCAATCATTTTATTTTTATTTTTTAAAGCCCATCTGAAGTATTGTGTTCACTCAAAAACATTCAAGTCAGTAGCCCTGCACTCGACAGCTGGAAAATACAGTACTGGACTGCGGTGGATTATTATCTGACTGTGGTGTGACGGTTGTTCCTGTGATGGGGAAGACTGGCCAGAGCACGGTGGACCTCAACTCACCCTCAGACGTGAAGCAGGCGGTCCCGTTTGAGGACCTGGACCACAACAGTGTTCCTGTAGAAGAGGAGAAGGAGAATAAAGTACCAGATAGAGGATCTTGGAAGGGAAAATTTGACTTTCTACTGTCCTGCGTTGGATACGCCATTGGGCTGGGAAATGTGTGGAGGTTCCCATATCTGTGTGGAAAGAATGGTGGAGGTGAGTCAAGACAGACAAAGCCATTATGGTTAGGCTGCTTAGAAGATGCCTGGTTGGATCAATATGCTTTCCGTTTATTTGTCCAACCTAGGCTCATTGGAAATCCTTGCCTCTACCTACATTTCTGCGAAACTCCAAAAATGCACTTATACATACAAATCGCTGCAGTTAGCAGTTGAAATGAACACTAGAGGCAGTAAAGCTCACACAACTTTTATTCCTTTTCACACAAAGTATGATTTGCAGATCCACAATTTTGATAAATAAAGCCTAATTTTCACATAATTACTTGAGGAATATTATGTTGTGAATTCAAGACAATTTTAGCATGCTGTGAGATTTGAAAACTGATGCATTTGAACGTTAGTGTCACATATCCAGCTTCATACGCATGGATTTTCTAGTTAAATCTTCCTTCTTGGTAAAATACGCTGATGTCATGATCAAGAAACAGTTCGAGTGTGAATAGCAGGAACTCAATGGACATGTGGAATTTACATTGTAGGCTTCTCTGCTGAAGGACCAGGGGTACATTTTCCAAAAGTAGTGTTGACCAACTATGGTTCTCTCATACTTCTGAACAAGTTCTATCGTTTGCAAAACAGCTCAATGATTCAGTGTTTTCCAGAATCAAAGTTCAGAGGAATATTGCGCATTCGCTTTAGTATCCCGCTGAGTATGATATAAGATGGAATCTGCGATTGAATCAAACGTATAACAATGAAACAAACAATGGAGAACAAGATCGGTAATTGTAGTAGTTGTAGTCCTCAGATGTCATATTTGTTATTTAGAGCAATAATCTGACATTAATTGAGTCTCAAACTGATTAATTAGCTGAATTGCCAGTGACTCTTATAAAACAGCTTATTTTTTCTTTTCAGTTTAAACTTTAGAAATATCCAAAATGAATCCAAGATTAATGTTTAAAGGCAAACATGTTGAAGATAGCAAACAGGCTGTTGATTCATTAAGTGATAAGCTGTTTCCTCTCAAAAGCAGTCTGCTTAAAGTCAGACTTCCAAGAAAAAAGGACCCATTGTCTCCCAGTATACCACAGTACTGCACGTTTTTTTTTTTTTCTAACCTTGGAGACTCCTATTAAAGTGGCTCTGATGAGACTGTTCACATGCTTAATGTGAGCACTCTGAGAATTCGATAGAAGAGGTGGTGGGAGGGTGTATTAAAGTTTGCTTCAATCTTCAAGCAGGTGTTTTGCATTTCAAGACTGCACAGAAGTCTGAAATCTAAAAACCTTAAGTACATTATGTATTGCATTGTTTTTAGGAGCTTTTCTCATCCCATACTTCACTACTCTGGTCTTTGCTGGTATCCCACTGTTTCTGTTGGAGACGGCATTAGGACAGTACACGTCAGTGGGGGGGCTGGGAGTATGGAAATTAATACCCATGATGAAAGGTAAGAAATATTCACATACGCATTAGCTATTTGGGGACTTCTTAATGAGTACTATTGCCTCACGGTAAGTTTTTTATACTTAGGTAGGTTATATATATAATAACAGCAAAAAAAAATAAATAACACCATTGGTTGAAGTATGTTCAACCAATGGCAGATAGGGGTTCTGGCACAGAAATGCCACACTTCATCTTTAAACACAACTAAATGTAAATCAGTCATGACTACTCTCATACAGATTAGCATTTTAACAGATATGACAATGGTAATGCATTTGGTCTTTGCCGACTAGATCACATACAGAGTTGTTACTGCCAATGATACACATACATGCACGAATAGGGATACATAAATCCCATAGCAGATCTAGACAGGTGGAGCTGGGGGAGGTGGAGGGTTTCAGAGTAACTCTAATAATGTACTGCAGGGCTAGCTTACAAGCACATCGGTTGCAGAATCAGCAGAGGTCAATCAGCTTGTACCTTGTAGTAAATGATGTGATTGCTAGCAGATCAGCTTGCAGCATCTACAGTTTCATGACTGAAGCAGCGTTTTATTATTAACTCTACACCTAAAATACTACTTTTGGCATTTTAAAATACTAAATAAAGATACTGGATAAATTCTGAATAGCATACTAATCTTACTATTTCTGTCATATAAAAAGAGTAGTATGCTAGTATGGTATTTTTAATTCAGTAATAATGTATCCTCTTTATAAAACTTTTGATTTATGCAACCAGTGTTTTTTTGTTTGTTTTTTTGGTAGATGGTAGCTGCTGTTGTAGGTTGTGTCTGTGTGTCTAGACAGTTCTCTGAAAAACATGTGCAACATGTTTATCCTACAAGAATTTCACAAGAGTTTGGCAGAATTTTTTTTTTTTTTTTTTTTTTGATTATTTGTGCTGTATCATCCAAGGTTTCACTCTTAAACTCCTCTTGCGTCAGGTGTGGGTCTGGCTGCTGTGGTTTTGTCCTTTTGGCTTAACATCTATTACATCATCATCATCGCCTGGGCTCTCTATTACCTCTTCAGCTCTTTCAAAGCAGTGAGTGTCCTTTTTTTCAAAAAACCATTCAAAGTGCTCCAACATGATTTATTTAGTATCCAGTTTAAACATTACTCATCATCTACAGTTAAGGAACTCCTCATTAGACAAAAAAAGCACATCTTTAGAAAATGTGGGGTATTTGCTGCCATTTTTGTTCCCTTACTAATTTGATTAACACAAAGATTTCTTCATTGCAATCATTGGTCAAATAGATTTTTCCCACCACCATGCGTGTCTTTATCTACCCCAGCGAATTCAACTACACTTGTCTTAGATTTTCAAAGAATTTCTCAGAGTCTTCTCAGAATTGCTTCTTCTTTCAAGCTCTCTCTTCCTCCCTGTTTCTCTGTATCTTTCTCCACCTCCTTGACCCCCTTAAACTCTCTGTGGCTCTGTCTTTGCTCTAGAGAGTGTTTTAAAGGCTCCACAGAAATAATAACTGCCTCTGTTTTGTGGAAATCGAACTGCAGTTTCTGCCATGGGAATAAGAGCTCATCTCTAAAGCAGTGCAGAGGGAATTGGAAACAAAACATGCCTTTGTTTTATGAATCCATTGTGCTATTATTTTTAATGCTTTTCAAACACCATTCATTGCTTTACTCAATTTGCTTTATCGTTTAACTTTATTATTCACATGGTGGTGTTTGCCAAAGCAAGTATCACTAACTACTATGACTGCTCATACTTGGAGATATTTGAACAGACCTCTGATACACATACTTTTTTCAAATTCTTTGTCTGCTCTTCTACTTTGTAAATGTTTTTTTGTTTAGTAACCACAATAGCATGTGGTGCTAATAACTACTCAGAACATGGTGAAACTGCATAGCAGCCACATAGTAGTCAACTAAAAACCACTCAGAACACCTATTAACTGTTAGCATCCTAACAGAAAGCTTAGCAACCGCATAGCAACACAATGTAAACCACTCAGATTACTTCTATTGTCTGAGAAATATGGTAAACGTACTGTCAAATTTACTAACAAGCATTTATGGTAAACTAAAATTTACTGTAAGGTTATGTCAACTGAAACTTGTATGTCATGTATTTAAATATCTATCGTATTTGCAAAGTTGCAATTTAGTAAATTTTTAGTACTTTTTCTTTGTTTAAGCTTTGAAGTACACTATAAGGGCTTTCAATACAATTAAGTGCACTTTTTTTCAACAAGGGTTTTCCAAATCTTTCTCTCTCTTTAGGAGTTACCATGGCAAACATGTGATAACCCTTGGAACACTGATCGCTGCTTTTCCAACTACAGTCTGATGGACACCACCAACCTGACCAGTGCCGTCACTGAGTTCTGGGAGTGAGTCAAGAGAATAGGGATAAGAATATTTTTGTAAAATTATATAATGAAGTTGTAAGTTAAATTCCAGTTGCACTGATCAAGTAGTTATTTTCCTGTCCGAGCTAGTAAAAGCATTTGCAGATGTTTTTCTGATTCCATTGAGAATACACATATACAGTATATAAACTATTTCAACAGTCTAACTAAATAATTGTTTACTTTATAGGAGGAACATGCATCAGTTAACAAACGGTTTGGAGGAACCAGGGGAATTGCGCTGGCCGTTGGTTGGAACATTAGCATTGTCTTGGATTCTTGTCTATTTCTCAATCTGGAAAGGAGTGGAGTGGACAGGGAAGGTGTGACTGCCCATATTCTTTCTATTCCTCATAAAACACCCCAGAAATGTTTCTAAAAACTGCCAAACCTTTACCGCATGTTTTCTCATTTGCCTTCTCTTTCATCTCATTTGTGTAAACACTTACTTTTGGATTCTTTTTGCTCTTCCATTTCCGGACAATCTCAGAGGAACAATATATTGCTCAGAGGTTGCTTTATCATTGCTCAGTAGATTTCTTGGCGTTTTAAAGTATGTTTTATGTAACTTTGTTGTTTCATTCTAAAGGAAATCCTTTAAATGAGTTTAATTGCGGTCTTTGGGCTGTGCTCAGCTTTGGGATCTTTTCAGAAACACTAGTTGATGTGAGATAACTGCTGTGTTTCTGTCATTACTTTCTAGATATATGAGATGTCTTTATTTTGCATAGTATGCATTATTTTTCCGACTTCATGTGGTAACATAAGTGGTGCAGAAATTTCACAGTTTAAGCACGATGATGAGTTGCCAACGGCCATGTCTTGACATTAAATTGTAAGCAATTTTAATTCTTTAATTATTATTTTTATTTAATTATTATTTTCCCCAGCGAGAAAGGAAAATTGCTTTCTTTATCTGCCCTTTCTCTGAGGATAATTGAATTTTAATGTGATCCTTGCACTGGGCAAGAAGAAATACATTTTCTGGCAGTCTATAACCTTGATGGACATCGCTAATTAAGGGCAATCATTATCCTACACAGCAAAACCATGTTCCTACCAATCATCAAACAGAAGCCAGTGAAAGCATTACACTAACAAGTTAATAATGTTGTCCTCTACACCTACTTTAAAATGATTTACTCTCTCTCTTTCTTTTCATTTTTCTCTTGTCCTCATTAGGTGGTGTATTTCTCCGCCACGTATCCTTACTTCATGCTCTTTATTCTGTTTTTCCGTGGAGTCACTCTCCCTGGAGCGATAGATGGCGTCCTCTTCTATGTCACCCCAGACTTCAACAAGCTTTTGAAATCTGAGGTAAAATTTCAAATACTGAAATGTATTTGATATTTTAAATGATATTTGTTATATTAAATGATAACATCTCAAATATGAGATCTTAAACATACGTAAATGATTTAAGATCATTCGCAAAAACATGATGAGAGGCATGTTTGAAATTGTGAGGGAATAACTAAACTATAGTAGTAATGCTGCTAACTCATACAAACGTATAGAACTTTAATTCATAGATATACACACTTGCAATTCTTATATACTAATGTCAAAAAAATAATCACTTTTATGAATTTACACCCTTGTGAAAGCTATACATTACCCTGTTCTCTAACTTGTCAAGCTACACTTTCAGGTGTATTCACACCAGGAAAGTCCGTTAGTTCACTTGCTTTGGTCCGGACCAAATACAATGTTGAATTTTTTTTTTTTTTTTTGGTTTGTTTGTTTGGTGCTGGTTGCTTTCACACTGCTCTTTTAGCAAGCGAACCAGAAATTGTAAACAAAACCACACATGTGCTAAGGTCATCCATTCAACCGAACCAGAGTTCGTTTGAAGCGGTTGTTTGGTCCACACCCGAGTGCGATTGCTGTATTCACATCTGCCCAAAAGATCCCTACCAAAGGGGGCAACGAACTTGAGTTCGATTCAATCGAACCAAACAAGACAGGTGTGAATACACCCTTAAAGTAGAAATCTGTTGGTTTGCTAAAGGATTTGAAAATGCGTGTTACTAACAATAATGGCATCTTGCATTGACATTTTTTTGTTACTATCAATATTGCTTATTTTACATTTCTTCTCAGGTGTGGTTGGATGCTGCCACGCAGATCTTCTTCTCTTATGGTCTGGGTTTAGGTTCTCTTATTGCTCTGGGCAGCTACAACTCCTACAACAATAACGTCTACAAGTAAGAGCTGCTAGTTTCTGTCCAAATGTACAGAAATTCTGTATTGACGATGTTTACATGTCATACAATCTGATGTGCCTTTTCTATAAAATTCTGTTCAGTTTACTACTGTTTTCCTGTGCTTCACTTGATCTGATTCTTGTTCCTTCTATAGAGATTCTGTCATTGTGTGCTGTATAAACTCCTGCACCAGTATGTTTGCTGGGATTGTCATATTTTCCATTGTGGGCTTCATGTCGTACATCACAAAGAGACCCATTGAAGAACTGGCTGCTTCAGGTCATTGTGTCTCTTAGGCATTATCAAATTTCAATGTTGCAAACATTTTAACACACTTTTATGTATTATGCAAAAATAATACACTTTTTTCTGTAATGCTTTAACTGAATGTAAAATCACAATGTAAAATTACATTAAAATAGTATAGTTTAAGTTAATATTACAAACAATTAGCCAAACTGTAGAGTGCCTTTTTAACTAATTTAAGGAAGACTTAAAGTACATCTTTATATATAATTTCAAACCAATTCTATTGTCTTTGAAATGTGGTTAGAGCGTACTGCTGAATGTATGTCATGCATTTAAATGTTATAATGATGAAGTAGCAATTTAGTACATTTTCAATGTAATATTGAATAAAACATTTGTTGAAATTATATGTAAAGTATTTTATATATGCTTTAGTGCTTCAGTCAACAAATCAAAATGAGCATAATAATTTAAAGTATAACAAAATGTTACTTAAAATGTCAAATTTAAAATGTACTTTAATGAAAGTAGTATATGAGTAATATTATAGTGATATGTTGAAAGGATTCATCTTGACACTTATGTTTAATGGTTTAAATATCAGGTCCTGGTTTAGCATTTCTGGCCTATCCACAAGCAGTCACACAGCTTCCCATGTCTTCTCTCTGGGCTATTCTCTTCTTCTCAATGCTCATGATGCTGGGATTGGACAGTCAGGTATTACACATTGTTGAAAAAGCCTTGGTAAATTGAGTTGTTAAGATTATTTTTATTTTACAATCTATTTGAAGAGTCTAAATTATTGTTTGTAGTACCTGACATGATGCCCCAGAGACTATGGAGTTATTGATAGAGCTTGTATTGAACCCACAACATTCCTCTAGTGGTGCCACATTTAGCAGCATCGCAACATTATTCTTCTATAGATTTCAGAGTTTAATGATTTTTTAATGATTAAAACTAAACAAGTTATAAAGTATTCATGTGGTGTTACTTTAGTTTTGTTGTGTTAGGTAGGTGAAAGTAAAGCCAAAGAAGATCACAAGAGAATTCAGCACTTCAAAATGATTCTCATCAAAAGGACCATTTTAGCTAACATGTTAGAGAACATGTGAAAACATAAAAGAAATCTATAATCAATTATTTGTCATGTTTACTATGTGTGAATTAAAAATAAGTAACTATATGAATATCATAAAGCACTCCATATTTTTTTTTATTTTTTTTTAACCATACTCCATATGGTAACACCATATGTTTTGATCTTTGAAAGCAAAATTACACAATTTTGTAGCATAAATGCTTACTTAAAATAGACAAGATATTGAATGAACAGTAATGTAGTTTTAGGGTTATTTTGACCTCTTTTTTTCTTTTTTATAGTTCTAATTTAATGTGATTTCCAACACTTTAACAATTTTTATTTTACACTTTTTATACTTTTCCATGACAGTTTTGTACAGTGGAAGGCTTCATAACTGCTCTAATGGATGAATATCCCACAGTCCTGAGGAAGAGAAAGAAACTCTTTATCCTCATGGTCTGTATTATATCCTTCATCATTGGTTTCTCCAACATCACCCAGGTAAGATGCCTGAAAACCTGTTTTATTGACTGGGACGATTGACTGTTTTCTTCCGTTTCTAATAGTAATGTGTTTGGGTTTGTGTTCTTTGTTTTAGGGTGGTTTATATGTGTTCAAACTGTTTGACTACTACTCAGCCAGTGGAATGTGTCTCCTGTACCTTGTCTTTTTTGAGACAATCTCCATTTCCTGGTTTTACGGTACATCTCCTATACTATAAACATATTTGAGACGAGGAGACGAATATATTTGATGTGAAGTTTCTAAAATCTGAACAGTTCAAGCTGACCTTCATCCAGTTATGTCAACTTTCCCCATACGATTCCCTCCTGTGCTCAAGTAGTGTCAAAGGTTTTCAAGTAATTTTGCCTTGTACCAATAGTTTATAAATGTATTTACAATACACACTAGTTACAATAATGCACTTACTACACTGTAAAAAAAAAAAAAAAAAAGTTGAGCCAACTTAACATTTTAAGGCAACCAGCTTCAGCAGATTTTTGAGTTTTCGCCACTTGTTGTTTTAAGTTTATACAACAAAAAGTTGAGAATCTCCTACAAAAATTAGTTGAGAGAACTCAAAAATCTGCTGAAGCTGGTTGCCTTAAAATTTTAAGTTGGCTAAACTTTTTTATATTTTTTTTTTATACAGTGTATGGTATGAAAAGGTAAAACTTCAAATAGAAAATGTTAGACAGTGATTTACTGTGTACATATTAAATTAAAACAATGAAATTAGATGAAAATATTCAGTTAAATTTTGTGGCCAGAAAAGTCCATACTGTAGTGATGAAGCATTGAATGTGTCCCCTCAACAGCAACAACAACAACAACAACAAAAATAAAAAATAAAAAAAAATTGGCAAGGTTCCTGAACCCTGTCTAGTTAAAAATGTGTTTGAGACAGTGTGGAAGGAAGAAGCTCTTACTGAGCCTACACTATAAAAAAAATTCCGTAAAATTTACGGTAAAAAACTGGCAGCTGTGGTTGCCGGAATTCCACCGTAAAAAATACAGTAACGACGTTTTAGGTTTTACGGTTTTAACTTAAATTTACAGTTAAATACCGTAATTTCTTTAACTGATATAATGTTAATATACCAACCTATTAAAGTACTGAAATCTGTTTTGTACCTTTGAAATACACTGATAACCAGCAAATGCAGGTGGTGATGAGAAAATCACATAATGAACCAAAGCCCATCACAAGCAGCTTTTAAATAATAACATATATAGAAGGTGCACAGTGTCATTCACACAAGCACTAAACACCATCATGGTGAGACTCAATAGTAAACTGAATTAAACTGAAATATGCTATAAACATTAATTTAACAACATTAGATGTAACATACAACCCTAATAAACATAAGTGATAAGAAAAAACTAAGAAGAAACATAGTTATTTCAAAGAAAAACCATCAAATTCAAACAGAATTTGAAATGCAACGCAGGGAATTCTGGGAACGTCAGTTTAAATTTTACAGGAACTTACCGTTAACCATTTAACAGGTTTTTACTGTAGCATTTTCACAGTTTTTTACCGTTAAAATCACGATCATTTTTTACAGTGTAGCTTGCTTGATAAGTGTAGATATCCATCTCTTCTCTCTCTTTAGGTGCAGAGAAATTCTATAAAAATATTGAAGACATGATTGGTTATCGGCCTTGTAGTTTTTGGAAATATTGCTGGACTTACTTTACTCCAATAATCTGTTTGGTAAGTACTTCACCTGCAAGCAATGAGATAAAACTTAGAGACTATACAGGGCTGCCAACTTAAAACACTGTTAATAAACATCATGCAAAATATCATGCAATTTGTAAAAAAAAAAATAATAATAATTAATTAATAAATAAATAAAAATCCATGACAGCACTAAAGAAACAAAAATGTTTTTACAGTGTGTCACTCCTTTTATCCTTTCAGTCAACTGTATGATGAATCGAGTAATTGATTATACAAATTAAAAGTCCTCAATGAACTCATAATTGATTTGACTTCTGTTTTCTGTTTGTAGGGTGTTTTCACATTCAGTGCCATAGAAATGACTCCTCTGACACTAGGGAAGTATGTATACCCGACCTGGGGTCAGGGCATCGGCTGGCTAATGTCTCTCTCTTCCATGGTTTTGGTGCCGGGATATGTCATCTATATGTTCTTCACTACCAAAGGCAGCATCCGGCAGGCAAGACCGGATTTAATGTTTCTGATCAAATGTTTCAGATTTTTTATTTTTTTTTTTGTCACAGTGTCCTTCCTGCCCTGCTTCCTTCCTTCTTTCGATCCTTTTGAATTTCTAAACAGCTTAAAAATGCACTCCTCATAAACCCTCTTTACACTTCCTTCCAAACCTCCTTCTTTCGAACTCGCAAACGTCCTTCCTTCCAGTTCTGGAAATTCAGAATTTCCAGATGTATTTATTCCTTATAAACTTGAATAGTTCCCTTTCATTTTTCCCTTATGAATTTCCAAACAAACTTCGTAATATTCAAATGTACTTAGAAACTTCTTTTTGAACAAACTGGTAAACAAACCTTTAAAAAACCTGTAAAGTTTCTGCCTTCTTTGACTTCCTTATAAACTCCCCTCCTTCACCAACTTTCTTCAAAACTTCCTTCCAAACAAACAAACGAGCAAACTTCTTAATATCCAAATGTACTTTCTTCCTTCTAAAATTCCTTCCTTTCCTCCTTTCTTTTTAACAAACTTGCAAAAAACCATTTGAAATTCCTTGCTTTCAAATTTGCGTAGTTCCTGCCTGCATTTCTTCTGAGTTTCCAAACATACTTCTGAAGTTCCAGATGTACCTCCAAAGATCCTTCCTTTCGAACCTGCATACTTCCTGCCTTCCTTCTGAGCTTCTGAACAAATGTACTCCCCAATGAACTTATTTTATACTGAACTTACTCCCTTCTTTCCTCCTTCCTTCTGAGCAAACTTGCAAACAAACTTCCTTAATTGATAATTGTTTTTTTCTTCTTCTTCTCAGCGTTGGCATAAGATGACCAAACCCACAGAGCTCACAACATCGGAAATCAATGATCCCACACAACAATCCACACGTATAGGAAGTTCAGATGAAGCTTCTGTCTGACATCGTCTTTTCTGTACAATGGCCATTAAAGTCCAGTGGCTAAATACCTTTTCCTCCATTCCATTCTTTTTGTCTGTTGGAGAGCCTACAGATGGAAGTGGATTACGCACATGTTCATCTGACTGTTTTTCTCCCATTTTATTTTATTTAATGCCACTCTGATGTGGCATCACGTAATGTGAGGGGGCTACAGTACCTGTGTCTGTTTTCAGTGGAGGAAGCAATTTCAGTCACAGCGACAATTTCAGTGATCGGTATAAATGTAGATGCAACCCAGGCAGTTGATTGGGAGATCTACATAACTGTTGCATTCCTGTGCTAAATTAAATTTCTGACAGTATTTACCTCAAGCTGGAGAGTGAACGCATGTGTTTAGTGGTCTGTTTCTGGTCACAATTTATTTAACAAAATTAACTACACTGTAAAAAAAAAAAAAAAAAAAGTTGAGCCAACTTAAAATTTTAAGGCAACCAGCTTCAGCAGATTTTTGATCTGCTGTTCTCTCAATTAACTTTTGTAGGAGATTCTCAACTTTTTGTTGTATAAACTTAAAACAACAAGTTGAGAAAACTCAAAAATCTGCTGAAGCTGGTTGCCTTAAAATTTTAAGTTGGTTCAACTTTTTTTTTTACAGTGTACAGGAAATCTTGTCAATTTTTTTTACAAAAAAAATCAGCATTAAGATTTTAGATGAAAAAAAAAAGATTGTATAAGAGAGATGGCATATTTTAAAACATCATTTCTTTTTTTTCACCATTTTAATCACCTTTTGCCTTTACTAGCTCATTTTACAAGTATGTGGCCATGTGCTCTGACAAATTTTCCATTATAACTATTAAAGTCTTTGAAATGATATGGTGTAATAAAGATTCATGCATAATAATTATAAAGGAATTAGAAAAGTTCTGTTTAAACTAGATTCAGATGAACGTTTGTATGTCATACTATAACATTTATCAGCTTCACAAAAGTGGTTAATGTCTCATGAAACCAATATGAGGTATATAAGTTTAAATGAAAATCTGTTACTTGATGGATAATAAAATTAGCTCGAAAAACTTGAACTAAAAGTTTTTCTTTTGTGTGAAGCTGCAGCATAGTGATATGTTGATGTAAATGAGTCATTTTCCCATTAGATTTATTATTAAAATGGCATCGTACACCTGCACTTACATCATAAAAAATATCTAAATGTCTTTTCTGTGAAACCTGAGTTTCTGGGTTCTGTGCATCAGTTGTGGGATGCCAATAATGTTTTAATCAAATTCAAAACAAAAAGATAGTGTAACCATACATTGTTTTCCATTTGTTATATTTTGTTATATTATGTTATAAGTTCACCATTCACATTACAGTATTCATGTTAAAATTGTAAGAACTAAGTGATGCTAATGGACATAACTCTTTATGAGCATGCCGGTAATTACATGTTTTTAGTATTATTTAAATATTTAAATTAACTGTATTTACTTGTAGTATGTGTGGCATATAACATAACAGACAATGTGTTACAGCAGACACCATATTTACTTTGAAATGATTGAATACACAGCTATGGGAAATAGAACAGTCTGTAAAATCCATTCAACTCTCAATGATTCCGTCAACATGTTTTTTTCCATTTTTAGTAATACTTTAGCAAAATTAGACATGACTTTGAAGGCCTGACAGCATTTTATTTATATTTTTTAAAAATGTGTTGACTTATTTCCTGTTGAAACAGTAAGTTTGGATGGGACAAATATCAAAGGGCTCATCTCTTCCATAGACATGATCATAAACATGAATTAAAACTTTCAATTATTGGCTCTTTAACTTAATTGTTTTAACTTTGTTTCCTCATAGCCTCTTTTCAATTTGTGTCAAATTAAATATGCCATCTGTTCCGAATGTCTATGTGAAGCGTTACCAAAGTTACAAAGAGAACTCTTATTTTGACAATTGTATTTGTTTTTATCCTCACTAGATATTTTGTTGATTGGTTTCAAATTCAATAAAGGCAAAAACTGAACTAATTTATGAATCCAAACAAGAAACCCTATTAGAAATGTATGTTCAGCTTTCAGGTTCACTGATACGTCAAGTTAAACTCATTAATAAATCTATATAGATTGTACTAGATAACATCAGCCACGTAATTTAACTTTATAGGTTAGTGATTTGAAAATGTCAATAATTAAACAATAAGAATGTCTTGAGAGGAACTATGGTCTTACTTTATTCTTGCATACTTTGACAAACACTAGCAATCCAGCAGGGCATAGTAGCAGCATAAAAACGAAAAGCAATATGCACAGTGATATTTTATTACTGCCTTCCATTTTAGCAGCAGTTCTGACAGGACAAAATAGACACTATTAGTAAGCTGACCTCTGTTAGTGCCCTTTGATCTGTGTTGATCCATAATTCTGCATTAAATTTGAAAAAGGCTCTATCATGTGTAGATACAACAAACCATTCATGTCAGTCTGAAAAGGGCAGTAAATAATTAACCAGACCACTCATGTAGGTCTGGAATAGACAGAAACATGTTTAATAGCATGTAAATCTATCGTACAGACAGAGTAAAACCCACAATTGGATAATGGGACTGACTGTCTTTCAAACACACATAAATAATTCGCTAACACACACGATAACCTCCTGTGAAAATTAGTGCTAATAAACATTGATGTTATTCTGCCTTCAAGTTCTCCTGGGGTGTTTTCATGAAATAAGTACAACAAGATATGAGTTTAGGTGATTTTGTTCAGAATAAAACTGGCCCTTTATTTATTTAATTTTTTCCTGTCTTCATTTATGAACAAAGCTTTTTAGTGCTACTGCTACAACACAAAGGTGTAAGAATGCGTGTAATGATGCCTTATTCATGTATTTGTCTGTTTTATTGCACACCTAAATGAGTAGTATTTTCATTAACATTAGTTAACTAATTTAATGTACAATCAGTAGCACTTTATTTTACAGTCCTGTTCCTCATGTACACACTATGGACTTATTATAGTGATTACAATAACTAGGTAATATCTAGGTACTAACTCTGAACCTAACCCTACCCCATGTAGTTATCTTATATTACCAGTAGTTTCTTAGGTAGGTACACTGTAAATACATTGTAAGTACACATACTGTAAAATAAAGTGCAACCATACAATCAATAGACGATTACAATATTGTGGTGCCGTTCATTTTCGCTCATCTCATAAATGCCATCATTCTTACAGGACTTGAAGGCAGCATAACTCACCAGTGCAATAGCCCTTCTGCAGGCTAAACCAAGGTTAGCGTTAGCATCGTAGCCTTTGGTTGTGTGAAGGGCTTAAATTCAACACTCATCTGTTGGATTAGATCACATCTTATTTGCTAGCCAGGGCACATTCGCTCAAGCATAATAAACTCCTCAAAACCAGGGTCATGCACAATTCATCTGGCTCCCTGTTTCCATCACCTCCACGCCAACTCCCTCAGGGGCCAAAAGCAAGGCTACAAAAAGAAAAAGACAAAAAGTGAACTCCTGTCACTCAGTATTTCATAGAAAGGAAACTGGTGCTGATACTGTCACCATTTTTAGAGCTGGTTGTGCAATTCACCTATATTTATTTTCAGGACTAAACTACTGTTGAAATTTTTGATAAAGGGGAATGATAGATCTATGTGACAGCTGTCTGATACTCCAAGGCTGGATCTTTATAGGATTCTGTCATTATTTACACACCCTCATATCTTGTATGCTATTATTTTGTATGCAAGCAATATTTTTTGAAGAATATTCACTATGCCTTTTCTGATACAATAGTGACATCTATGGAAACCAACACAAGCTCATTGGAAAAATGTGCATCTGCAATACAATTCACTACAGTTTCCAGCTAAAATAAAACTAGTGGCTGTATAAAACCAACAACTTTTAATCCTTTTCACACAAAAAAATATTACAGAGGCAGATCATGGAAGTAGACTAATAAAGACTTATTTTTTGGGTGGTTCTTCGGGTGTTTTCTATACTATGTTAAACACAAGTCATGATTTTTTATAAAAGAGCTCAAAGACTAGTAGGAGCAAACTAAATTGGCATGGTTGCTTCTGAAAAAGCATTTTTATCTTATGTTCGAACACTATCAGATTTTGAACATATGGTTCAGTGCAGGTGGTACAATATGTTATTTTCATAGCACCACTCTCTGGACATTTCATGTTAATCTGTTTTGGAGAAAATTGAATGTGCTAGACATTTTACTTTCGAAGTGTCATGAAACATCAACGAAGCAACCTAATAACATTTTTTAGAAATGTTGTCACATGCACATTTTTCCTATTAGCCTGGGTTGATGAAAATAATTATAAAGTAACAATTATTGTGAGATATTAAGTGGTAAATCTGTGACATAAATTTTATTTAATTTTGTACTATGACACAACATCAGGCTTTGATATAAAGAAGATTAAATAATGACAGAATTCCAAATATTCCTTTACCTTAAACGTATGGAAACAAAAAGATGTAATATTCATTAATTGAAAAGGGCTGGGCAGTTCATGGTTTTTTTGGAGCATATTTTAAGAGGAGAGGGATATACAATTTGTTGATGTCCAGGATGTGCAATCGACTCATGTATTGAGTTTCTCACCAATATATATGAAGCACCTGGTGTCCTTCATCCTAAAATCATCACCATACATGGAAATAAAGACACAATGAGAAGAGGAAACAAAAATCAGATTGGGAGCTTCAAACCGCAGCAATATAATTATGAAACAATCATATAAGAAAACACACACAGCTACTTATGACACGCCAATGGTGTTACGATAAATCCTACAGCTTAAGTCAACATGAAATCAAATTAATACACATTCCTGGCATTTGTGCTGCTGAAATGACTTTCTTTTCCCCAAATAATCTTACCATGGCTGTGAGGGGCAATAGCCAAATAGCTTTTTTGGCAATGTCATATTTTCTCTCAAGGGTGAATTTCATCTTTGGCCTCCACGTCCCTTGGATTGCTGGCAAACCAGAATTTATGTCTGGCTCCATTACTCCATCCAATTTCAAATATTTAGTCCCAGATTTTTCATTAAATATTATTTATCACTTTACACATACTTAACACATTATATCGTGGATACAAAATAGGTGGTGAATTATGTTTCATGTTGACTTTGAATATGTTGACGGCAACAGTTAGTAAAAATGGTTGGATTGTGGGTAGTTAACATTTTTCAGAGCTAATTCATTGCTGCTTTATATGCTGACATATGATAGCTACATACAAGCAAAACAAAATTAAACCATTGATCAGTTTTCCATTCAGCTGATAAAATGAGACCAAACCAGACAAACATTCAGCTTAAAGTGTTTTGTGCCAACAATGTGCATCTCAGTTGATGTTTCAAGTGTCACTTGGCTCTCGAAAAGCTTCAGACAAGAGTTTTAGGAGTCAAACGGCAGAGATAGTTTGATGGTGCTGAAGGGTGTCTCTTGGGCGTTTTATATAGTTGTGAGTACTGATGAAGGAATAACACTATGAGACCATGTTATATTGTCTGAGTCATGTGATGTAACATTCTGTCGTGTTTCACAGAATGTCAGACAAACACAGATTGTGTCCAAAGATGGTTGCTGGGATCAAATGGCCTTTTCACAAGGGCCTTATACGTTCCAAGTTGCTACATAAAGTTCAAGTACGAGCATTAAAAGATCTCAGTCTTCTTTCAGGTACTCTCTGAAATTCCTGAGCGTGAGAACAATAGCCATTCGCTGGCTGTGACTGGCTCTTTTTTCCATCATTGAGCCATGATACGTTACCACATATTAAAGGTCCTTTTCACATGACTCATGTCAGGGTTTTAACACAACCCTCTATGAACTTTGACCTTCAAAGACAAAAGCAAATTTAAGAGGTTGCTAGGTAGTAAATAGTGAACTTAGTGAAAGCCAACGGAAGAGGTAACACATATTTGAGCTTTAAACAGGATAAAAGTCCCACTGTTTGCACCGCTACGCTACGAAAGAGTGCTGGCATTTCAGCAATTTCACTACACAGTTAGCACAACACTAACATTTCAGCACAAAAACTTGTGTCTCATTCACTAACCACCCAAAATACAGTTTAAATGCACATTATACTGTATGAGCTGGTATAGTGCCATGTACATCACAATTAATGCAATTATTTCCATCACTTCTATCCAAGTGATGCTTGCAAGTAATTTCCATTAAGTTCATGCTATTTTCCTGCAACTGTACATTTTTAGAGATCAAGGAAGCCAGCCATAATTTAGCCATAATGATTATCAAACCATGGTGAAGAGTGTCATAACTGGCCATTTTCCCACTGTGGAAAAGCAATGATGTACTGAAGCACACCATATTGTGGAAGTCCGCTGGGATTGTGGCATAAACACTGCAAAAAATGCTTTTCTTACTTAGATTTTTTGTCTTGTTTCCAGCCAAAATATCTAAAAATTCTTAAATTAAGAAGGATTTTGTAGACAAGTAAAAATAATTGTCTTGTTTTCAGAAAAAAATAGTCAAAATTAAGTGAGTTTTTGCTTGAAACAAGCAAAATAATCTGCCACTGGGGTAAGAAAAATAAGCTTATGTCAAACAGAAAACAAGATTATTTTTCTTACACCATTGGCAGATTATTTTGCTTGTTTCAAGCAAAAACTCACTTAATACTGGTACTGAAACAATAAAGACAGCACATGCAAATAAGTAAAGATTTATATTGACACGTAACATGGCCCGCTCCCCCCCCCCCCCCCAAATGTCAAGATATGCCTTTTGATGTTGTCTTGTACAACGTTTCTCATCTGTCTTGTTTTCATATTTTTGCATTGGCACTGCTGGCGTGAAGATAAATTATGCAAATTGTCTGGTAATCACTGGTTATATTTAAAAAGATCAGCAGCAAATGAGGTCAAAGTTGAAATCATCTTAATTTTTAGAGTCATGTTGTAACATTTGACCTGTGCGCCAAGACATTGGGGAATGTTGACGTGAGCCATGTGAAAGAGCCTTAATACTTTCTACATTCTCAATTTAAGCACATATATCCATTAAAAGGAGTGACATAAAAGACATTTTCAAAGACAGGTGATAATTAGGAAGTAATTCACATTTCACAGGAATATAACATCGGCCACATAAAAAGTGGGGGAAGAAACAGTTTGTGGCTAACGGTACCGCTTAAAAGGTTTTTTTTTTTTTTTTTTAAATGTCTGTGTATCTAGAGGGAATCTAAATGATCGTTGATATAAGCACAAATGTTTGCTCTAGCCCTAAGCGTTCAACAGTGCAAAAAGTCCACGGTGGAGGGAGTCCTCATTTTGGCACGTATATTATGTTCCAGTCAAAAGCATACATACACACACTAAATAGACTCATCAGTAGGATAATAAAAGCCAAAAAGGGTGATTTTACACATAAAACCAGCTCCCAAACAAAAGCAAGTGTCGGTGGAATTGAAATGAATGTTGTCGGGTGCCACATTTTTTCGTGAAATCATTTTGTCTATAACAAAATGCACCAGAGAAATCCTGTCAAGAACAAGTACTCAACGATATAACCCCAGAGAGTGTCCAGAAAGACGAAAACTGTCATAGAAATTTGTTAAAACTACATAACGTTTCAAAATACACAGCAATTAGGTAAATCGTATTTTCTTATTGGTTGTTTCACATATCTGCAAAGTCAATAAATGTCTCTTACCTTAAATATATGCATACAGATATCATTTTTTTCATTATATCGCTTTCATATATATATATATACACATATGTAGATAAATACTGTCAAAAGTGCGCCTGGAGTGTTTTATAGTTATCGGTTTGAACTCTACATCAGGCTACGAGAGCCACTTGGGGTCCTCTGCAGTGCAAGGCGGGGATCTGGGGGTATATACTGGTGAGGGTGGTTATACGGTGGTGGAGGTGGAGGCAAGGGCGGTTGTGAACCGTCGTTGTTTCCCCCCTGGTTGCCTCCGCCATCGGGTGAGCGCACTGGTGTGGAGACGACAGACTGGATGAGCTGGTGATGAGTGGGGCTCTGGCTGAGGAACGCCTCCATGCGTCCGTGACCGCCTTTGTCCAAGACGATGACCTTGACGATTTGCTGGCACTGGATGAGCGTGTCGGGTCGTATCTCGGCCAGGGCCACAGGCTGGTAGGAGTGTGAGGGTGTGGGGCTGGCACGTTGCAACGGAGGCTGCTGGAAGAGCTCCCTCTGGTGGTTGAAAAGGGCGGTGCTCTCAGGGCTCGGCGGTGCCGCGTTGAGCTGGTACGTCTGAAGCCTGTTGTGAATTGACACCTAGTTTAGAAAACAGTCAGAGATAGCATCATATGTTATAAGACTGTTCTCCTTCTACAGCCATCAGCCCTCCGGTGAACACACATCACAATAGACATGCGCAAAGTGTTGCGTGTGGACGTGGCACAAGGGGTTTGCTCGGTGTCTTGCGACTCGGACAGAGGGTGGGAAACTGGAATCAGGGATGCAGATGTGGAGGGTTTCGGTGGCCGTGTGTTTGTGTCTATAAGGTGTGTGGTGGTTATTAAGAGGACACTGAGGGCCCCTGTGTCTCCCTTGGAAACCACTAGAGCATTATGGGAATAGAGAATGAAGAACACTTCAGGGAAGAAGGGGGACAAAAAAGGGTGGGACAGGTTAAACAATGGGAAGGGGGTACAGACGACACACATCCGAATGCATGCCATCAATATTTCTCATAAGGTTATAAGGACTTAAGGACTTAAAGGGTTAGTTCACCCAAAAATGAAAATTCTGTCATTAATTACTCACCCTCATGTCGTTCAAAACCCGTAAGACCTTTGTTCATCTTCGGAACACAAATTACAATATTTTTGATGAAATCTAAGAACTCTCTGACCCTCCATAGACAGCAACGCAACTGAAATGTTCCCAGACAAAGAAACAATTCAAAGACAAAGCTACAGGAATGTGTTTTGTGTGCAAAGAAAACAAAAATAACATAATTTATTCAACAATTCTTCTCCTTAAGTTACTGTCTTCCGCCATTTTGGAGAGTATCACGACGCATAATCAATGCATAATCAGCGCTGTTTACATTCAGGAGAAAGCGCATGCATTTATTATTAATTATGTGATTTTATGTTTTCTTTGCACACAAAAAGTATTACTGTAGCTTCGCAAAACTGAAATTGAGCCACTGGTGTCACATGAACTTTTTACTGATGTACTTACTACGTTTCTGGGTCTGGGAACATTTCAGTTGTGTTGCTGTCTATGCAGGGTTAGAAAGCTCTCGGATTTCATCAAAAACGGCTTAATTTGTGTTCCGAAGATGAACAGAGGTCGTACAGGTTTGGAATGGCATGAGAGTGAGTAATTAATGACAGAATTTTCATTTTTGGGTGAACTGACCCTTTAAACAAGAGTTTGCCTGGACTTGCAAATAACTCCCTCTCTCTTCCTAATCGTCTCCTTGGCTCTAATAATGGCACGTATCCACGATTGTCTGTGGGATACTTCCACTGCCTCTGGGATTGATGTCTTTGAGGAGTAATGAACGTAGTTCATAGTTCAAAGTGAGTTAATCTAGCTCTGTCTCAGGATAGATGCTGGCACTTGAGGGTTGGCTTGATGGCTAAAGTGAGGGCACTTTCCTCTGAATCAATCTTCTTGACTGTTGGAGATAGGGTACGAATTGACTCACGGTGCACCACTTTGTCTGAGAATGGAGTGTGTGGAGGGATTTCAGTTGGGTTGAAAAATTGGTTGGTGACAGCATAAGATTCTAGTACAGCGATGAAGTGCAATGGTCTAGTTCTGGCAACGCTATCTCACGACTAATTCGTACATATTTTACGAGGCTAATTCGTACGACCTCACTCGTACGTTTTTGTATGATTTGTCTACACCCTAATGACGCGTAGGTTTAGGGGCAGTGTTAGGTGTAGGTCATTCGCACAAATTCATACGAATTATGCAACTTGTAAAATACGTACAGTTTATAAAAAATTGCATGGATTTGTATGAGGTAGTACGAATTCGTATGAATTAGCCACCTCGTAAAATATGTACGAATTGCCGTGAGATCGGACTGGTTCTGGAAGTAAAAACATAATTCATATTCTCCATAGAGAAACAGATTTTTTAAACAATAACTTATGTTACCTACATTTTTGAGGTTGTTAATCATATGGCATGTAGACAGTTATTTTTGCAGCTGACCTTACTGCATATGCATTTGTAGGAGTTTCTCTTTCAGATGCGAAATTTATGGTTTAAATAAATCATGCAAGGTGATTTACTAAGGTTTATGACTGTCAGTTTACTGGTATTTGTGCCATTGTTTAATGCAAGTCTTAAGCCATTTTGCACCCGTGTTGTCAATAAATTACCCGCACTTGATTATCATCTCTGCTTGTTTGCAACCCTATGCTAATTTGCACTGATTATGGTAGATTGTGTTGGTCATTATGGAAATGATCTGGTTGCGTCTGTATTCTTTAATTTGCACATTGTCAGTAGATCAACCGCAGAACTTTCCAATCCCATAGGCTCCTTTATGGGATTGCTCTCTCACGCTAATTTGCCCTGTTAAATAAATCATGCCCTAAAACTAGTAAGTAACACAGTCTTGTACCTTTATCCTTTTGTCCACTTTTCAAATACTTTTTTTTTGCTTCAAATAAAAGTTTGTAATGTTGTGATTTACTTCATAGCTGGTTTGCTTGGTTCATGACTAACAACGCTTTAATGAAGAACTTTAAAAATCACTTTGGGAAAAATGAAAGGAAAAGATAGGCCTACTTCACAAACCAACTCCATTGATAAGGCTCTTTTTATTTTTTAATTTAGTTTTCATATGTTAAAGCTGCCAAAAGTTAGTAGTTTGATATGTAGATTTGAACATGTACGTTCGAATAGTTTGTGTTTTCCTCAGTTATGTTGTTTGTTTGTTTGTTTTTCAAAAATAATAACTTTATTCACCTACTGCTCAACTTACTGAATTAATTAAACATTAATAAAACATTTCAAGGTAACACTTTAGTATAGGGACCAATTCTTCCTATTAACTAGTTGCTTATTAGCATGCCTATTATTAACATATTGGCTGTTTATTAGTACTTATAAAGCACATATTCTGCATGACCATATTCTACGTCCCTAATCCTACCCAATACCTAAACTACCTTACTAACTATTAATAAGCAGCAAATTATAAGTTTATTGAGGAAAAAGTCATAGTTAATGGTTTGATAGTTGCGAGAATTGGACCTTAAAATAAAGTGTGACCATTCCGGTTATCAAACGTTACAATTAGCTAATTGTAGGCTGAAGCTTTTAACATTTCAAATTTGTCTGATGATTCAATAAAGCTTTGAAAAAAACTAACATATTAGCATTAAATAAATCTTTTATGTACATTCAAATAAGAATCTGAAAAATATGCATAAAGGTTTCATGACTGTACTTAAGGGTATGGCTATGTAATGTAACATGATAAAGTTTTTTTGTTGTTTTTTAGTCAGTTATAATGCAATTGTCACTTGGGCATATTCCAAATCTGGCTTATATGAATATATGTAAAGAATATTTGAATATTACAATATAGGTAAAGCTTTTTTGAATTTTTTTTAAAGTGCAAAGAGCTGAAAAATGTCATACTGCAAACTGCTGTTAAATTATGAAATATTAATGTATTCTATATAAAAGTGAGTATGCTGAAGCTCAGTAACCCTCCGACACACTTCAGCTGTTCATCTCAGCACACTTTTCAGGTCATGTCCATCTCAGCCTTACATCCCCTCTCCAGCTAACATGTGCCAATCACTGCCATCCATAAGAGCTAAAACGTGTTTTAAAATGTATCACGGCAATACCGCCGTGTTTAAACTGGCAGGTGGCTCAACTAGTCTATAGTAGTTGGACAGCTTGATTCTCTCTCTCTCTCTCTTTCCCTCTTACTCCTTCAGGATATGGCTGGCGTTTCCTCTGACCCCTCTGCTGCCTGCGATGTGTTCCGACAGCCCGTGCCCTTCAGGGGTTCGCAGGGTGCTGACATTTACATGTGGCATGATTAAGGTGAGGGTTTTCAGTGCCAGACAGGAAGTCGCTGCCACTCTGATCATGTTCAGGCTAAGAGCAGCCCACTAATGTGCTACATATAATGCTAGCATTTGCCTGCTAAACAAAACATGCAGACAGGGCTGGAGGATTTACAACAAATAAGTTTTTTTTTTCTTTGTAACACTTTATTTAAAAAAAACAATTCTCACTATTAATTAGTTGCCAATTAGCATGCATGTTAGTGCTTACAAAGTTCATATTAATGCCTTCTACTCTAAACTGTAATACTACTAATAATAATTGTTGTTGTTGTATGTAGTGTACATTTTCTTAAACAAAATAAATCCTTTAGCATCTCTCTCTTTTTTTGTGTGTCCAGATAGATAGATAGATAGATAGATCAATCTCTCACAGTCTGTTTGCTGCTACAAACCACATTTACTGACCAGCCAATAAAAATGCATATGAAATTATCGCGACATGGCGCTAAAACTTAAAACTGCTTACCTAAAACTCTTTTAACTTCCTCTTTCACAGCTTCATCTTTTTTTCAGCAAACATAAAAAGTACAATTGCCAAACTTTGCTTCGTCAAGCTCTTTTATTTACCACTAGCACATGGTAATGACGTTCTATTCTTTAATAGTAACTTGCGCAGTGCACATTGTGATTTGCAATGACCTTATAGGATTGCTAAAATCATGCAATGTGTAGAAGGCTTAAGATAAAAGCTGTCAGACAACATCCTTTTATTTACTTGCTGCTATTTTAATCTTTTTGATTTGCCTTTTTTAATCTTACTGATTCCTAAAAAAAAAAAGGTCACCAGTCAATGTGCTCCATTTCATTTACTGGTCTATGCCAATTTGCTACTTTCTGAGTGTTGGTTTTGAACCCTCAATACTGAAATATCTGTGTAAGGTTGCTGCATTCCCGCAACTTCCATTTTACACTCTATGAGCTCTATTTAGGTTCTAAGACTTGTGGGCATACGAAATGAAAGCTGCCACATCTCACACAGAAGCAAGTGCATGTGTTTAAATAAAGTGCACCGACACAGTGCCTCTTTGCTGCTCATGATGCTAATCGCACGGCCCTCTGGGTAATGTATTTTATGTAGGGTTTGTCTTTTATCCCCCTGCAGAGAGGTGATGATGCTGCATCAGATTAATGTTAGAGATCATTGGGGCTTGCTCTTGTGGTTGCCACAGTGGAAATACTGAACGCTTGCTACCTGGTATGCACTGAGTCTGGGTTTGCATTTAAACAATCTGTTTACTTAATGTTTCTTGTCTTCCCTTTTGAAAAGGAAGTGCACTTAACTGTACTGAACTGGAATTTTTAAAATATAATATAATAAAAATAATATAAAATAATATAATTTTAACTATAGTGTTATTTGATATATTTAAAGTTAATATATTTTAAAATAACTAAATTGCTACTTTACAAATGTGTAATTGCAAATAATTTGAAATACAGGCACACAAGTATCAACGACAGTAATGTATATTTTTATAATGTACACCTGAATCATATTTCTAAGTAATTATAAAATTCCAAATAATGGCATGCTTAAGCCCTTCTAAACATTCTAAACTGAATTCCAAATAATTTAAATTTAGGCTGTAATACTTTTTATTTAATTGCAATTATCATGCAATTAAGAATCTGAATACAGTTCATTCAGTTCAGACTGGAGTATTCTTTTAAAGTATATTATTTACATAATAATTACTCTTTTTAAAAGTATGCTAAAGTGTACTACTTTTTTACAAGAGTTATTGTGAATGATTCATCGGTGCACATTATTCTAAAGGGAAAAAAATCTGCATTTCTTATTGTATTTTATTTTATTGTATTTATTTATTTAGTTAGTTAGTTAGTTCTGTTCTTAAACAACTTCCTTATGTCATGTTTCAAACCATTAAGTTTTCACGTTGACATTAATTAAACATAAAATAAATAAATGAATGCAACATTTTAGTATGATTTTAATATTGCCACTGTAGTGTTTTGGATTATTCATTCAGTTCATTTATCAAAAGTTTAATAACTTTTCAAAGTTACATTTAAACTTTATATGATGGCAATATGGTGAGCACAGCATGCATATGTACATTGATTAACAATTCTAGGAACTGTATATCAAGATTTCAAGAAGTTCAAGATTTCCATGTAATATTTATATTTTGTTTTATTTCAGGTTCATTTCAAATGATGAAAATGATTTTTAATAGCTTTACTTTTAAACAGTAACAACTCATTTTATGCATGCATTAACTCAAACAAAAAATCATCTTTGAGAGATTAGTGAGCTGTTTGCACACTGTTTAAATTTTGACTTTATTGAAATGCTCCACAAATATGGAAAGTTTACACAGAATTGCTACTCTCTTCTATCCGCTGTCTGCTGAATTTTTTTTTTCCTGATCATCAATGAGGTAAAAACATGTATAAAATGTTTATTTTGATAATTCTCTTAAAATTCTCCTCCACACTGCAAAGTTAATTTAACAGGAGGGGGCAACAGTGCACAGATGAGTTTTACCTCCAGGGGCTGCTGTCGACTTTGGGTTTGGCGGCGATAACGTTTAGAATGACTTTAGGGGAAGTGGAAGGTCGTCTGGTTGAGGACACTGCATTTTCACTCCAGCAGGAACATATGGCTGTTGTAGCTTGTTAATTCCTGTTCACTAGCTTTATGTGTCATATAAGCTGTAAGCTACTGACGGATGCTAGGGGTCTGTAGGGACTTACCTGCGAGAACACTGAGCTCTTACCTCTACTGCATTGTGTCCACTCTGTGATGTGTTCATTTCCTGTTTTCCTAAGCAAAGAAAAAAGTAAAAATCTGACTAAAGATTGAAGAATGGGTGAATATACCGTGGATGATAATTTGAGTAAATACGCTTGAAACTAAGTTTATAAAATCACATACACACAAAGTTCACATTTTGTGGGAAAAAAACAAACAAACAAATTTCTGTCATGACAACTCTCGGAGGGATTGGCATGACAATGTACATGACAATGTTAATGTGTTTGGTACGGAGACTTGCTACTGCTAAAAAAAATCCACAACATTCTGCTGTGAGGATGTAAGAAATACTGCTGCTGCACATATAATTTATATGATATAACCCCCATATTTAACATACATGAAATTACCCCGTAGCTGATCTATACAGGTGGAGCTGGGGAAGGTGGAGGGTTTCTGAAGCATGCTGCAACTGCTACAGCAAGCATTAGCATTAGCAAATTAGTATTTGAATGTTGAGCAGCGAACTCATTGGCTGCTGATACGAAAAGAACCAATCAGCTGCGCCATGTGATGATGTCATTGTGTCAGATTGAGTTTGACCTATCGGACTGCGCCATTTAGAGTTTCATGCCATAATTTTGGATATATAATGGTATATACGAAAATGTTTCTGTGAGATTCACCCAAACATGACTGAGGAAAGAAAGAAAGAAAGAAAGAAAGAAAGAAAGAAAGAAAGAAAGAAAGAATGCACAAGCCACTTCACTCAAATTCTCTGTATTGTTTGGTACTGAACTTTTGATAATATTTTGATATTTACTGTATAGTTGGGGGTAAAACCTGCTTGATAATACCTAAAAACAGATACTGAATGCAAATAATTTGAAATACAGCAGATAAATGTGTTTCTGACTGTATTGTACCTGAAGGAGAACCTTGTCTTGCCCTCAACTCAAGCTGAGTCCCATTGTTCTTGATGGAGTGAGTTTTGGCTCCCTGTTGTTTCTCCAACTCCCCTAAGAAGACAGTGAAAAGAGACCAGGAGAGGTTTAAGTCTATGCCACACACACACACACACACACACACACACGCACGCACGCGCGCACACACACACACACACACACACACACACACACACACACAACAGCATGCTCACATCCTCTAAACCTTGAGTCGTCCATCTCTAAACAGCAGAGCTCCAAATCACCATACATACACTCAGGGCTTGATGATAATTGCCTGTCATTTCTAATCAGGCTATAAAAGAGCTTTTCCCTCTTCCAAAAGAATTGTAAGAAAGCTCTGGCTCTGCATTAGGACTCTTTTAGGGGAAATATGCCCTCTGATTTAATGAAGCCATAAGAAAGGACTAAGCTTTGATAAAAACCTGTGAGTGCACAAAGAATAGCTGACAACCAATCACCAGGATACTAAAACACAGCATGCTACCTAATTAAACATATTTATTACAGTAGTAAATTTGAGGATAAAAGGGGGGGGAAATGTGTCCTGTTATATTCCAGAGAAATGAAAAGGTGTGCATACAAATGGGAATAAAATAGGGCTGCCCCCCAATAGTCAACTAATCGTTAGTCGCCCAGAAAAAGCTTGGTCGACCAAAAGTTTATTAGTCGCTTAGTCGTAGAAAAAATAAAATTAAAAAAATCCACAGGCGAAGTTACGCAGTCCGTGACTAACAGATCGTTAACGGCTAGTCTATGGTAATACAGTACATCAGGCAGGACATCTAAACGCTCGCCTATCATTCATCGACCTCAAATATGGCTTATCATCTGAAATATGTAAGTATTCCTTACATGCTCACTGCATGACAGATAGTGGCGGTGGTGCAGTCACTTGCTCTTAAAATACTCCATCATTTTTGGTCATACAGGTAAGAGTAATACATCTTTCAAATCTGTAAAGACTCTATGTTTATGTGTGTGCACTCACAATAACAACAAAACAAGTTTTTGCAAAATAATGAAAGCAAACAGGATGCACTTTCTGCCATCTCAGTCTCTGTAAACTTGAGCACGAAACTCTGTGCCTTACAGTCATTGAAAATATATCTATAGAGAGTGAAATTTCAAATGAACCAATTCAAATGGAAAACAAATTCTCAGGTTATGCAATCCGTATGAAACATACAGGCGCATCCACTACAGCGGAGATGACGAGTCGGTGTCGCTGACTTCATATCTTTGGCCGAAAACAAAGAAAGCACTAGTTTATCAAATTATTAAAATGTTAATGTAGTCTCCTTACTGTATTTTCCCTGATACATTCATAATCATTACTTCTGCCGGTGTGCTGTGGCAAGCTTTATGCGTGTGCTTGAGCACTTAATAGGCTATGTAGGCAATTAAAGGCTCATTATAATGATTTAAATAGTTTATTAATAAATGTGCGATTAGTCAACTACTGCTTGAAATGAACAACTACTAGTCGAATATGTCAAATATGGATAAACAAGTACAGTACTGTCATTATACTGTTATACTGTTAATATTTTTATTCTTGAAATATTCTCCTGGAAACATCAGATTATTTTTCTACATTTCTATCATTTAGAAAGAGTAAATTTGAGAGTATTAATCCACAGCAAGATCTCCAGAGCCCCTTTGGATAACAGGACAGTAGATTACCTGCCTCAGTTCAACACACATTAACTGCAAATGAGGATTGTCTTTATTTGCAATTCTAAAATAAAGACAAAGACATGAAATGTAAGTAAAAGTATCAATGCACAAAGGCATTTATTCATGCTTGGATTGTAAAGAGAAGTTCCTTTATGTGGAAAAGAAAAGATGCGTAGCTGTGTAGATGACAGCTCTCAGTTCACCAACAGCTGTATTCCTGAAAGAGAGTAAAGGTGCTTATCTCTCTTTTCCCGGTGAAACTGCTGACACAGATACACATACAGCACAGGACTTCTCATGGACCCTTGCTCTCTCTAGCTCACAATGTAATGAAAACCAACCGGCCTCAGCAGAATACATGCTTTGATGTCCACTGGCACTCAGCCCTTTCTCTTTCTGTCTCTCTTTTTGTTTTTCTCCCTCATGGAAACCAAAAGACATTTCTCTGTTCCTGCTTCTATGTCTTTCCCTCTCAGTTCTTTCAGAGGATATTTGAAAGCCTGACAACACTGTGCAAATTAAACATTTCATTTATTATAGAACATCAAAACAGCTCAGTGAGAGTCCTAAAGGACAAACGCACAGGGAAAGTAAACATATACACACCATATTTACAAAAATGCAGTGCAAATAAACAGCAGAGCAGCTAAGACCGCAAAATGAGAATGATATTACACAGAAATTAACTGGTCCAATAAGCAACCTTCACATTTGTAAACAGAAAAAGGGGTGAAAAGCGGTGCGTTCTATTTTATCTTTTTTTGGTTGAGGTTTTAAATGTACTAATAGCATTTACACTGAAATATGATGCATAAATATTTGTGAAATTAAATAATTATTTAAATACACTAACATTGAAAATTTTGGACTTTTTGCTTTTGAAAGACATCTCTTATGCTCACTTACAAAATAAAATGAAATAAAATAAAATAAAATAAATGTGATTTTTTTTTTTTTTTAAACAGCAGTCCATTACTCCAGTCACAGGCATCCAACAAAGGTCTTCGGCCTTGTCCCTTATGCACAGAGATTTCTCCAGTTTCTCTGAATCTTTTGATGATGTTATGCTCTGTACAGTAGATGATGAGCAAAACCTTTGCAATTTGACGTTGAGGAACGTTGTTTTCAAAGTACTCCACAATCTTTTTCGCAACTCTTTCACAGATTGGAGAGCCTCTGCCTACCTTTACTTCTGAGAGACTCTGCGTCTCTAAGACATTGCTTTTATGGCTAATCATGTTACAGACCTGATATCAATTAACTTAATTAGTTGCTAGATGTTCTCCCAGCTGAATCTTTTCAAAATTTCTTGCTTTTTCAGCCCTTTGTTGCCCCGTGCCAAGTTTTTTTTTGAGACCTGTAGCAGGCATCAAATTTGAAATGAGCTCATTTAGTGGATAAAAGTGTAAAATTTCTCCGTTTAAATTTGTTATGTTTTCTATGTTCTATTGTGAATAAAATATTGGCTCATGTGAGTTGAAAGTCTATTAGTTTTCATTTTATTCAAATAAAAAAGAAACGTCTCAACATTTCCGGAATTCGGGTTGTATAAATAATAATGTAAGTTCTGCAGCAACACCCTGCAACCTTGCATGGGCAAAAGCCACTCACATTTTCTTCAGTAAAAGTTAAAAAAAAAAAAAAATCTTATTAATCATTCATAGGTGTCTCAGCATCTGTTTGACTACAGCTGTCAACAACTGGATTACTTCTGTTAACCCAGCAAATAGGCAGCATTACCCAGAGTTACCATGGAAACACTGTCCAGTATTCAAAAGATTACTGCTGATTCACATCACGAAGCAAGAAAAAAAAGTCAAGTGAAAAAGTATCTTTTCACTTGATTGCTTACTAGCTCAACTCAAAAGAGCCACCCACAAGTCTATGATATTCTGTTCTCTACAAATATGGCTCAGGTCGTTCCTTCAAAAAAGTCTCGCTATAAAGAAAAGGGTTTTGTCACTCGAAAACCATTTGCTTAGAAAAGTAACGACAGACTGCATGCTGTGTGGTATCATTCATGTCTGCTGCACAAATTATGTGGGATCATCTACACATTAAATATGAATACATTTGTATTCTCTTATACACATGCACTTCATATTTTGACACACAACCTACTCACATTCAATACGTATCTGTTCCATCTCTGACACCTCGGCGATGGACTCCTTCAGGTCCTCTACGAACTTGAGCAGCTCCTCTGCGCTCTGAGCACAGAAATTCAACACCTGCTTCTTATCAGAGCCCGAACACGGAGACACAATAGTGATGGCGTGAGGATAGTCTGAAACAAAAACAGACCAAATACATTAGCAAAAATTAAGGTTTTGTTGTTATTCACTGACAATCTTGGCAATTTCTTCTGAAGGTCACATCTAGAATATGTTCACTTCCAGATTCAATTATTCATCAACTTCAATGCCGTTATAGTCGGAAAAATGGAATATGTGTCAGGGTTCTGTCGTGTGTGTCATGTGTTCCTGCCTCTTGTGTCCTTATTTGGTTTGTTTCCTGTCCTTGTTTCATGTGATTATTAGTTAAGTCTGTCCAGCTGTGTTTGTCTGATTAACCTGTCTATATTAGTTCATGCCCATTCTGTTTTGTGTTGTCTGGTCTACTCGTTACTCCCCGGTGTTCCTGTCTGTCAGCCTTGCCTTGTCCTGCCTTGTCTTGCCCTGATGTCTAAATTAAAGACTATTATTTGAGTTTACGTCCTCGTCAGCGTGTTCCTGTGTCCTTCCTCGTGTGTGACAATATGTCTGTTATAACCTAACATGACACATTTTTGATATTCTGATGTTATAATATAGGAGTTAAATGAGTAATGTGAGTCATGCTATATTTGTTTGTGTGTATTTTTGTCTTTTTTTTAAGCTTGACAGACATGGTCACTTTTGGATTCTTCAAAAATATTCTTCTTTTGTGTTTCACATACATTTGGACATTTTTAAATTACATGAAAGGGTCAGTGAATAGTGGCGGAATTTAAAGTTTTTAAAATGATTAACTATTCCTTAATCATCTGAGAATCAATATAACTGTTCATTTTTTTAGTAATATTTTGTATAAAACTTAATAATAATAATAATAATAATAATAATGATAATAATAACAATCCCAAATAAACATCTTTAATTATACATACAAACTCAAACTATATTACTCTTTAATGTGACATTTTCCCCCAAATAAAACAGAATATTCAATGGAAAAAAAAAAAAAAATGACTTGGATGACCTTGATTTATATTCTGTATTTCAATATGAGTTTGCAGGTCGATCAAGTCCACCCTTGGAAACAACTCAGCATATTCCAGGTGATAAAGTTTCTTTATAAAATCAATTGCTATCGCTTATTATCATTATTTCCATAATCTTTTAAATTGCTGTGAAATTGGAAAGATTTTAGAAAGACTGTATTACTTAAAACAGTAGCCTAAAACACTGCCTAATTGTTATTTGGCTATTACTGACCAGAAGCCCACATAGCCCAAGTGATTTTAGTACAGCAGACATTTGATAAAAGATGCTAGGGTGATGTTTTGTTAAAGTGCTGACTGGCTTTGAAACGTCTTACATTGTTACAGCATAAGCTATACCTTTATAATGCATTCATAACACATTAATAACACCTTTATAACACCTTTATAACACATCTTATCATTTCTTGCAGTATTTACATTTATAAACCTTACAAACTCCATCACTAGAGTGACTGTCAACTCGGCACATATTTATTGTCTTTTATTGTCGTGGTCATGGCTGGAAACATGTTTGTTTTACTGTTGATTTACACGTTTGTGTCTCTCTTATCACGTCCAGTCTGTTCAGTCAATCATTACAGAATCAAGTGGGGAGAAATACGAGCGTGAGCCATAACACTCTCATCTCGCTTAATTACAGCCCAGCTGCCATGAATGTTTGTATGTGTGTGAAAGCGAAAGAGTGGGAGGAAAAGAGAAATGCTTGTGGCCACCTTAATTGGAAAATGAGAGGGTGTCTGTCATCTTCATTTATCATGTGGTATTCTTTTTGTTGGAAGGAAATCAGTGAAGTAGGTGTTTGAAAGGCACATAATTGTCTGGATCTCGTAAGTTTTTCTTCACTCCATAGTGATCAGGTTACCTACACTACCCTACAAAGGTAAATTTGCATGGCAGTATGATATGGTCCAAAATTCTGAGACCTCCAGTGAAATGCCTGTATTTTTCATGTTTTTCATTCTTTCATACAATATATTATAGTTACTACATATTACATTGCATACTGTAATATAATTATATACTAAATATAATACATTACTAGCATAACACTAAAAGTTAAATTAAAAAAAAAAAGAATTTCAGAATATCTCTTTGGAAAAACATGCTTTTTAAGCATCAGATAATTAACTAAACACAAGATTGTTAGAAACATGAACACTTGAACATACATCAAAATGATAAAAAAAAAAAAACTATGTAGAATGACATAAACCATCTCAGGGAATTGTATTTATAAACAAAAAAAGGGGTTATAACCTATACTGCAGCCAGCCACCAGGGGGTGGTCACAATGTTCTAGTTTCACTATTTATTTTTTCTTCCCAAAAGAAACTATGGTTGCAAGTTCCATCATTAATAATACAGTTTAACCCTTAAATGCACAAACATTTCACCGATCATTATTACATATTCGGGTCTTTAGCGACCTGAACCTATATATCTAATACGGATGGATCTCTAACTGCTGCAATAGCATAAAACTCTCGGAATATTTTAATGTCAAAATAATAAAATAAAGCATATTTAATTACCTTTTGAAACTAAGAAGGCTTCAATCTGAGCAAATGATTTTACAATCACTGTCATTGTCAGAGTGCACTTCAGCATCTGGCTCATATTCGTGATATCTCAACCACATTATCAAAATGATCTTTTACAACATCTTCAAAATCAATATAATGATTGCTGGCAGCTAATTCACCACATCCACCATCAAATTATAGTGACACTTATATTTCATTGTGTACAGTAATTATACTGCAGTAAAGCCATTCAAGCCAGTTCCATTTCTGCTGATGATATTCTTTTATTTTATACCTAATAATAATAATGAGTGAAATATCACGTCATCATTGTGTAACAGTGCCACCTTGAGGAATAAAGTTGAATTGCACTTAGGTATTTATTTATTGGTGCACACACACACACACATATATATATATATATATATATATATATATATAAATTAAAAAAACATACATTATTTTATATATTTTTTCCTTGTTATATTGTTTATAATTAATTAATTGAGAAGATTGATGGAGGTTGATGTCTAACTTAAAAAAAATAATAATAATAATGATGGGGAGGGGGAGGGTAGTGAATGACATCCCGGGTCACTAAAGACCCGAGGTATGCGTTTAAGGGTTAACATAACTTAGTTAGCTAACTACCATAGTTAGCTATGCTTTTGGGAAATGCACCTCATGACCTGGGCACACTTGGTGGCAAAGTTTTATTATATTGGTTGCTGTACATATCGAAGTAGTTCAGAAATGTCAGGTGAAAAGCCATTTATATGCAACTGTGTGATGCAAATGTCAAAACATATTAGCTTACAAATCATAGTACAAATATTTTGATATCATAATGGTATTTTAGAAAGAACTGCATGAAAATAAATCTTTATCTGTAAATAATCAATGGTGTTTTACTGCCACTAGTGTTCATTTCAGCTAGAGTTATATGTTTTTGTACAAAATTTAGGCAGATTTTCAAATGAGCCAAGGGTGGATTTACCACAAAAACAGTATGATCTTACATTCGTTTTCAAACAGGTGGAACTGCATGCCCAGCAGCCCCATGGCCTTGCAAAAGGTGTATGCAGCTGAACTTTTCTTCTTTGGACACAATTTCAAAATCTGTGAAGGAAGGAAATAGAAATGCTAATTAGATTCACTGTCACTCATTGGAGCAAAAGAGCAAAAATAATAAGCACAAGTCTTCAGTACACTTTATTTCTACTTCCTTGCATTCAAATTGCAATTATTCATCTCTTTTGCTACATTAAATTCAATCCAGGAATTGAATTCTCAGCTGATATTCTCAATTAAATCTTGAATGACACACTTCAACCCTGCTATGTGTCTTTCAGTGTTAGATTGTAAGTGTTTGAGTGTACGTGAGAAACAGAAGGCCACACATATTAGTGTAGTGTTGAGAGTCTACTTACCAGACTCCCAACTGGTTTACTCAAAATACCACAATATTGAACCTATATTTCATTCTGCCACAAGTCTAAGGGAAGCGGGAGACCCTCGTGAAGAAGAAGAATAATCACTGAGCCAACTCATATCTCAACACAATTAATGCCAAAAAATCTCTAAGCAGAAAAGCAGTTAGAAAGTTCAAGTTAGAAAAGCAGTTATGAGAATCGATATTGCTACAAAAACTTAATAATGAGTAATTGCCTGATATTGACTGGATTTTATATATTTCTCAGTTTTCCATTTCATATACAATGTGAAGAGAGTGTTTCATTTCGCAAATGTCATTCGTATTTTTAAATAGCCTTATTTCACCCAATTCCACCTATGACTGTAATGGGAAAAGTATGTTTTGTGGTTTTCACTTCCCTTTTTATATGGCCAGATTAACATGAGCTCTTGCAATTATGAGAATAGTTTAATACACTACTGTGATAGCCTTTCAGTCAGTCTAATGCCCTCCATTAATTATAACAGACATTTAATCTTTGATTAATTTCAAGGGCTGTACTTTGTGGCTTTGACCAAATTATTTGAGCAGTTGTGGGAGAGAGGACTTCATTAGATTTGCTTTCACACAATGGGGAACAGCTCTGTAGTGCAAAAAGAGCATGGAAATGGAAGATCAAGTTGAGTGCATTATTCTCTGGATATGGAAAATGTCCACTGTGCACAGTATATGTAATAGTATGGCAGTATGCTATTCTGAACATAATCTATGGTGGCCCAGTAGTGCACAACAAAATGAAATCTCCACAACACAACACATAGGACTAATTTTGTTGAGTTGTACTAATTTCGACTTGTTTCCATTGCGTTGTGCTAATTTCATTGTGTTGCGACTTGTTTCTGTTGTGCTATGGCTTGTTTTCATTGTTTTGCGGCTTGTTTCCGTTGAGTTGTGCTAATTTCGTTGTGTTGCGACTTGTTTCTATTGTGTTGTGCTAATTTTGTTGTGTTGCAACATGTTTCCGTTGAGGTGAGCTAATTTCGTTGTGTTGCGACTTGTTTCTATTGTGTTGTGCTAATTT
>JAFVLL020009786.1:0-19071 GCA_021397915.2 Tor tambroides | reverse complement strand
GCTGTTTTTATAAATAAACCGCAGATTTGAGTTTTAAACAACTACATTCTCGGCTGAAATACACGCGTCCAGTGTAGGCAGGCTTTAGCTGTTGCATCACGGCGCGTCCGGTGTAGACACGGTGTTACTCACCTATCGAGAAGAAAAGCAATCTCGGCGTCCGATCGCAGGCCTTCCGCTCCTTGAGCTCTCTCCAGCGCTGGAAAGCTGATCCGATATTTACACAGGTCTTACTTCTTGCCTTATCGTTCCACAGTCGTTTTCCTCTTTTTGTTCTTCTTTCTTTCCTCTTTCTGTCGCTCGGCTCGGCTGTTCACTGAACGCTCTTTCCTCCACATCACGAGTAGACACACCCCTTACTGCTGATTGGCTACACGTTTGTTTTGTTACTCGGCCCGACTCAGTTTTCTAAAACGTTTTTTGAAAAATTGCATACCCTGCCTTTAAGCTCTGATCAAACATTCCTGTTCATTTTTGTTACATTTTTATAGAATTTTAATATTTTGTGTCACAAAATGCTTTAAAAAACCTTTACAAAAAGTTGTCTTTGAGAATGTCTAAATATATATCCAAACCCACAACTTAATAAAAATAAGTATTTATGTCTAAAAACAATTAGATAATTTATAGGCCTTTTATATAGAGCTATATAGGAATCTAGTGGCTAAGCCATAGAATTGCAGATGTTTTTCTTATTTTACTCCCACCAGATGGCACTAATTTGGCTTCAAAAAAATTGGATTTTAAAGGCATTGACTCTGTTGTAACATGAAACACTGCATTAATTGAAAAGTAATATAAAATGTATTTATTTATTTTTTATTATTATTATTTTCAATGGGAAGAAATTGATCACAATTATTGCATAAATATGAATTAGTACCATGAAATTATCTCAAAATACAAAAGAAAAAAATATTATTGACCAAGAATATGTTACATTGATTTTACTGAGGGGGGAAAAAGTAAAATTTTAGGTGTCCGGTCTCTTTTGACCATGAAGACCACAAGTGTGATCCCCAAATAAGGAGCACCAGAGGGTTAAGTGAGAGAACATCTGTCTAGATTATGGGAATTGTAATGTTTAATAATTTACTTTATTATGACATTGAAAATGAGGGTGAGGGTCAACTTTATTATGGCACTGAAAATGGCAAAAATGGCACTGAAAATAGTCAATTATAGTTCTTAGAAAGAAAATCAGAATTGACAACAATCGGTATCGGCAGGTCACACTTACAAAAAAATCGGAAATCTGAATCGGTCAAGAAAATTGCAATTGGTGCATCTCTAACCCAAAGGTTGCGGGTTTGAATCTCAGTACCGGCAGGTGTTGTATGAGGGGGAAGTGAATGAATAGCACTCTCTTCTCCAATACCCACGACTGAGGTGCCCTTGAGCAAAGCACTGAACCCCCAATTGCTCCCTGGGTGCCACAGCAAAAATGGCTACCCACTGCTTCAGGTGTGTGTGTGTGTGTGTGTGTGTGTGTGTGTGTTCACTACTCACTGCTGTGTGTGCACTTGGATGGGTTAAATGCAGAGGACATATTCTGAGTAGGGGACACCATACTTGGCCACGTCACATCACTTTAAGATTTTTTCAATCAGATCTACCCATGCTTTGCTGATTCAAGTCCAAATCAGGTTGTCCTTCTGTAGATAGAGTCTTCCTTCAATGCATAGCATCTGCCTGTTGCAAAAGCACTTCCATTGCGCAATTGAGGTCGCCTGGAATAAGACTGGTACACAGTCTTGCTGTCTCCAGTGGAAGACATGGCATGTGAGTTGTGAATGCAGCAATAACAGATCCATGGTGATAACAGATCCCACCTAGGACCGATAGAGTACGTAGAGGAAGTGAGTGTTTAAGTTGGGACATTGGTTAATATAGAGCTAAAAGATAATGCATAGCCACATAGCATCACCACCCCTTGTTGAATTCCAATTCCTCTTATGCAAAAAGTGGAGGAGGAACTGAGGCGGAAATCTTAGGAATCATTGAGAGTCTTGCAGAGCCAATGGAATGGATGCCCCTATGGTACCGGTGATAAAATCATGGGGGAAAATAAGAATGGGTTGACATTAAAAGGTTAAATGAGGTCGTGCAAATAAAAAAGTTCATTCTCCCTACGGCGGATGACATTCTTCACAGGTTAGCTGGAAGCACTGTTTTCTTCAACCTGGATGTAGCGAGTGGGTTCTGGCAGATCGCTCTGCATGAGAAGACTTAGACTCATAACATTTATTACGCTGCTAGGGAGATTTTGCTTCAAGAGGCAATCTTTCAGCATTACATCAGCACCTGAGATTTTCCAGAGGAAAATGAAGGCACCGCTGTATACATGATGACATCCTAGTGTATGGGGTCTACTATGGAGAAACATGAGATTTCGCTGTCCATTGGTCATTATTTAATTTTACAATTTCTGTATTATATTAGTTTTGAATATTTCTCATGGACATTTAATAATTTTTGACTTTTCAGTGTGAGTTAAATCTCTTTTTTGGCGCATTTTACCTGTAAAAGAAAACCTGCTTAATAATTATGCATGCCTGAGAATAAGGCATATTTAACTTCCAGCTCTTGTGAACAATTATATATCACTTATAAATGATTAAATACAAATTAATAGTAGTTATTAAGATGGATGTGGGTTGGTATTGGTAAAATGTCCTTAGGAAAAAAAATATGACCAGAATATGTCATAGCCATTAGTCGTTGTGCCTAAAATGGCTGCTAGAGGGCACTCCTCCTAGATTACTGCCTCTTTGTTTTGGACTTAATTTCCACATTACCCTTTGCCAGGACTATCATGCCTCATTGTTTCCAGCTGTGTGTCATTATTCAGTTTAGCTCACTATATATACCATGTTCTCTCAGCTTTTGTTTGTAATGGTTTTGTATGTAATACTCTTCCTCTTGAGTGCTTTTTGCTGAGCCTGTGTTTTCTGGATTACCTTGCATTTTTTTTGTCTCAGAGCTTTCTGTGACAGAATATCAACTTGCGTAATAACTGTGCACACACTGTATATATTGCATACATGCAGTTACAATTAAATGTTTCAACCACATTAATGATACTTGAACATCAACTTGTAAGCCAGTGTGGATGCAAATACAGCTACTAGACATCTTCTTTTTCACCAACAGTTGGCCTATGAGGCTTGGGTGGCAGGCTACAAGGCAGCTCTGAGAGACCATGAAAGTCAAGAGGAAGAAGAGCAAATGAAAGTGAAAAGACAGTTGCACAGACAAGAGGGTACAGTTTCTGAACTATGTTTGCATGGAATATTGTGATTAACCTGTGTTATTTTTAGTTCCTTTACATCTTTTAAGGTTTACTTTGTGACTTCACTATACTATATAGTCTGACTGTTTGATCTTATTCCATCCATTTTAGGAAATCTCTGGACTATTATTTCAAGGCAGCACTTTCACTTCCCTTAAAATCTCTCTCTCGTGTGCTTTTTTGCCTTTCCTGATTATATATTAAACATATAGAAAACCAGTTAAATATTAATTCAAGATAAAACTACTAACAATCAATCTCCTGATAGGGGACCATAATAAATAAACTTCCTATCTTTATCCTAAGTAATATCTGTTGATCTTAAGGCATTTTTTAAATTATAATTAGGGGCCAAGCACCGAAGGTGCGATGGCACCTATTGTATTCATTGCCATTCTTCTTCTTCTTCTTCTGCTGTGGAAGTCTATGGCCCATAGAACCACTTGCGGGAAAGTTATGAAATTTGGCACATTGATAGAGGACAGTCAGACCTGTTACCATGGTGAATTTGGTGTCTCTAACCCTCTAGCACCACCACTTGTCCAAAATTTCCCTCATGTTTATTCTGATATCTTTTGAACTGTAAGGTCTAGAAGTAAAATTATTTTTTTTCTCTGAATCCTTGGCTCATGCAGAGTCAACGGTTTGTCTGATTTTCACCAAATTGGGCTCAGATCATCTTTAGGCCATGCTGGCAGAAAGTTAAGGAAAGAAAGTTGATTAGTCAAACCGTTCTCAAATAACGTGTGAACGAATTTGACGAAGAACACGCAAAAATGGATATGAGGCTGTACTGTATCTCCACAACGGTTTGGCGTATTGAGACCAAACTTGGTGTGTGTTATAATAACCATGACCTGAGGCTATCTGCGCAGTTTCGGCACACCACCTAGTGGTCAGGAGATATGAAAAAAAGCAATTTTTGCTTATAACCAGGGGTGCACATAAGTGGTATGCAGGTCCACGTGCACGACCAAAATAAAAAATGCACTGTGTGAATAAATTCTGACAGCAAATTTGCGTACCGACATGGTTGACAGCTGTTAATGCATAATTACCATTTTAGATCGACAAACTGTACTATATAAGATTTCTATCCAAACTGTAAGCATAAATCTAGGCTATCCGCTGCCGTTTTCAAAGCACAATGCAAAACTGTGACATTTCATTCACTGACGCTCTTCAATCGGCACTACAGCAGCACTAAACCATGAAGTGCATATACGTACTTGCCGGCAACCCGACAAAATAAAAGCCTGCTGATTTTAAGTTTGAAAATTCGAATTCAAGATGAAAATTCATATAAAAAAGAAGTAAATATTAGCTTTTTATGTTTAAGTTTAATATAAAATATTTGTATTTAATACGCCCTTTTAATTTTCAAATATAATAGTATTATCACACTTTATTATTTAGTTTAGTATTTTATTTAAAAAATAAATAAATAAAATGCAATAACATTATCACTCTTATTAATTATTTTTTTTATAGTTATATTTAATGGGTCACACTATATGCATTGTGAGGACCAAACCAAATCTCCAGATTCTCTTATGAGAACCAGGCTGAAAAATTTATGTGCACCCCTGCTTATAACTTCTGAATGATTTGACCAAAAATCACAAAACCATACCCAATTTTCCCATATCAGCCATTCTGAGTGTCGGCCGTTCTCAATTTTGTAAAATCCTATATTTTATTAACGCATTGACGTATCTTTACGAAACTCGGTATGCGTCTTCGGCACCATGATCTGACAGTACTCAAAAAGTTATGGGTCAGTGCCACCTTGTGCCATAGCTTCTGCAAAGCTTTGACATATTGACACCAAACTTTGTGTTGTCACCTCACACAGAACACATTTGATAACAGCACCACCTATTGGTCAAAAGTGATAACCCATTAAATCGTATTACTAGATGCCATTTTGCTTAAAATCATCCTAAAATGGCTTTAATCACTGATTGTTGCAGTGAGTCTGACGCTCCATGCCATGCTGCTTAGCTCCTCATTTTGCTTCTGTTGTGCTTGGCCCCTTAATTGCTGCTTGCAGCTATATTTATTATTATTATTATTATTATTATTATTATTATTATTACTTTTTTTAAAAATATTTATTTATTTATTTATTTTAATTTGTATTTTAGAGGCACATCCTAACTTGATATAACAATTATCTAAAACCTTTAAGATCTGAAACCTTGTTTGCAGAAAGTTTTGGTAAGTTTGAGTAAAAGCATCTGCAAAATAGATAACTGTAAATATGATTTTAAACCTGGAATTGCTTTAAATTCCATTCCAGGGAGCTCTAATGATTTTTACATAATAGCACGTTTATAAAGTTTTTCCTTTCCTAGCAAGGGACATGAGTATTGCTTCTTATTCATCCTCTTTCCTACCACTTGTTTCACTCCTGTTTCCATTTTTATGACTGATCTTTACTATGTGTTTCTAAATCCCTACTGTTACTAACACTCACAAACCACACATCACTGTAGGCAGCGCAGTCCTGATAACCTGCACATTTTGCCTATGTCTGCTAATACACAACTTTATTTTCCTATTGGTCTCTGGAATTGTCAGTCTGCGCTAAACAAGGCAAATTTCATTACATCTATTACTAGTCATTCAAGGCTCAACCTCATGGCCCTGACAGAGACTTGGATCAAACCAGAGGACACTGCTACGCCTGCAGCCCTCTCCAATAATTTATTTTTCCCACACCCCATCTGACTGAAAGAGGTGGAGGTACTGGTCTGCTTATCTCTAATGACTGGAAATTTAATCCTTTACCATCTCTGAGTATCAATAGCTCCTTTGAATCACATTCAGTTACTATCACTCACCCTCATAAAAAAGCATTTTGTAGTTGTTTTTCGACCCCCAGGTCCGCTAGGTAAGTTCTTGGAGGAGTTAGATACTCTCAAACATCTCTGAGGATAGTACTCCTCTGGTTATGCTTAGAGACTTCAACATCCACCTAGATAAACCTCAGGCTGCAGACTTCCACACTCTGCTTGCCTCTTTTGATCTCAAGTGAGTGTTAACTGTGGCTGCTCACAAATCAGGTAACCAATTGGACCTTGCCACTTGACACATGCCACTGCTCCACTGATCATGTGCTGTTTACTTCACTCCACACCTCGGATCATTTCCTCCTCACTCTTAACCTCAACATGCTAACAGTGCTACTGACACTCTGTGCTCCACTCTGACATCTTGTTTAGACACAGTTAGCCCCCACTCTTCCAGCCCAGCCCTTACCACCACTTCCGCCCATTGGGTATTTAATGTTCTCCATGAGCATTGTTCTAAACTCAGGATGCAGAAACAGTGTAGCACAAATCAAAAAATCCTACTGACCTTAGTGTGTATCGGCCACTCCTCTCTTTCTTCTCTGCTAATGTCTCCACTGCTAAAAAGACATACTACCACAACAAAATTAACAATTTGTCTCACATACTTTTAGGGAAGGGAAGGGGTGTGTGGCCAAGTATGGTGACCCATACTCGGAATTTGTCCTCTGCATTTAACCCATCCAAGTGCATGCACACAGTAGTGAACACACACCCGGAGCAGTGGGCAAAATAATATGGCGCCTGGAGAGCAGTTGGGGGTTTGGTGCCTTGCTCAAGGGTCTCACCTCACTGGGAAGATTGAGGTGGAGAGTGCTGGTTATTCACTCCCCCCACCTACAATCCCTGCCGGACATGAGACTCGAACCCACGACCTTCGGGTTACAAGTCCAACTCTCTATCCATTAGGCCACGACTGCCCAGACTCCCTTTTTTAAAACATTACCGCATTCTTCATTAATAAAATTACAACCATCAGTGCACAATTCTCCACACCACAAACTTTCTCCACACCACAAACTTTCAAACACATCTTACCAGCAAACATACATTCACTCACGTCCTTCTCTCCACTTTCAAAGGCAGAAGTCTCCAACCTCTTCCTTTCCAGTCATCCTACTACTTGCCCACTTGATTCTATTCCATCTCATCTCATTCTAGCCATTTCTCCTTCAGTTGTACCTGCATTCACTCACTCAGATCATTAACACATCCCTTCATACTGGTGTCTTTCCCTCAACATTTAATCAGGCTCGGATAACCCGCTACTTAAGAAACCCACTCTTAACCTAGCACTTTTAGAAAACTACAGACAGGTATCCCTTTTTCCAATCATTGCAAAAACACTTGAATGAGTTGTGTTCAGCCAAGTCTCTGCCTTTCTCACACAAAACAACTTCCTGGACAGGAACCAGTCTTGCTTCAGAAGTGTATATTCAACTGAGACTGCCCTACTCTCGGTTGTTGAAGCCCTAAGACTGGCTTCCAAATCTTCAATACTTATCTTGCTGGATCTATCCACTGCTTTTGACATTGTTAACCACCAGATCCTCCTGTCAACTCTTATGGCAAGGGGCATTTCAGAAACCACACTCACACAGTGGTTTGAGTCTTACTTTTCAGATACGTCCTTCAAGGTATCTTAGAGGGGTGAGGTGTCCAAATGGCAACATTTGGCTACTGGGATACATCAGGGCTCAGTTCTTAGACCACTTGTGGCATCACAAGGTTCTGTTATTCAGAAACATGGCTTTTCATATCACTGCCATGCTGATGACACTCATCTCTACCTCTCATTCCATCCTGATAATCTGACAATAGCTGTTTGCATCTCAGCATGTCTAACAGACATTTCTTGTTGAATGAAGAGCCATCACCTTGGTGATGTTAACAATTATCATTGTTTTATAAATCTGTAACATTAAAACAAATCCATTTTGCTTTACGATCATGTCAAGGATCAGCCAAATTTCCATGTGTATAGTGAAACACAGATGTTTAGGAAGATGCAGTGAGGTGTGTGTTTTTTTTTGTTTTGTTTTTTTGTTTTTTTGCACATTTTTTTTCCATCTAGTGGGTAGGTGTGGTATTTCTCAACAATGGTCCTGAGTACTGTAAATGAATAGTGTTTTTACTATACTTAGGATATTGTTATTGGTGGCCAACAGAAGTAATATAGCATTCAAGGAAAATGTTTCAGCCAGGGGTGCATCTAGTACTCACAAACAAAACTATGGGTGCTCCAAAAGGGGAACAAAATATCAAAAATTGTAGGTGGATCCTGTTTCAGAACAAGAAAATCCACGACCAGGTACTCATATATAGTTAGAAAGGTAAAAAGTCTTTATTATTAGATAAGGCTACATTTTAAAAAGACACCAATGCATACGTGGTTTGGACATGGATTTTTTTTTGTTCTGCAGCAGGATCCATCTACCATTTTAGAAGTAATATTGCTTTAGATTTGATAGTAGCTGCCGGTTCAATTGATTATTTCATGTTTCATTTATCATAAAACATAAAACTGGACAATTCATCAAACTTAAATAGGGCAAATCACAAATGGTACCAGCTTACTCAAAGGTATTTATGGTGTGTGAGGTCTTACAGGTTGACTTATATAGATTGCAATAGAACTGTGCAAAGCATCTATTTATTTGCATAGGATTTGTAACTACGTTCCCACTCCCATCTCTAACTTTGAGAATGGTTTGCGATTCTTGTTAAATTACACTCCTGCAAGTCAAGGTAGATAAGCAACAGAAGTTACTGGAGGACTTGAAATCACATAGCAGGCGTCAGAACTTTAGAATACTTAGGATTTCACAGGGCTCAGAGAGAGGGAAACCCACAAAGTTTGGTGAAAGCACACAAATTCATTCTTTGACTGGAAGCAGACATAGGTGGGACAATGTTAATGCAACTGAGAACGAAGCAAATATCTGCACTTATTATCTGACTCTCAATGCAGAATAACTTTGCAACAATTTTAGGCAGCAGATGCTCCACATTGAGGCCTCTAACCAAAGTCTAATTTGCAGCCCCAGTCCCTGGTTATGCTTTTGTTAGATTTCTGTGCATGTTCAGGTTTCTTTTTAGTACTGTAGAATTCTGATTAGTTGCACCTCTTGTAATGACCCCCTGTTTTGTTATCAATTGGCATATGGTATCTGTAACAAGATTGTTTACAGATTTAAAAACCATTTCAATAAAAGACAAATATTACAATGTTATTACACTATTACAACTGTAATAGTTTTTGTAAAATATTACAATTATGTCATCTAATTGATTTCTTGTATATATCACATATTTAAAATTATTTATTTATAACATTTATCTGTAAATTTACAGCTAGTTATTTAAAAACATCTATCTGTCTCTATTGCCTTTTGATTGATCTTTCCTCTCTAGAAAACTCAAGCTAAACTAGAAATTGTAAATATCTCAAGCCAGTCAAAATCTGCAGACTTGTTCAGGAAAAAATATCTCTTTTGTAGTGTCTTCATCAGTTATAAAAGCTAAGGGCAGATATATTATATTGGGTTATTAATTACGTTACACTGATTAATATTGCCCCAATTTTTCTTAAACTATTTACTACAATTCCAGATCTTCAACATACAAATATGATTGTGGCTGGCAATAGGAAATGTGTGGGTGATTTCTTGAATAGGCATTCATCATCTCTTCCTCTGCTAGTTCATGCTTAAATACAATATTATATAAATATTAATTTTACGTAAATATAAATTGCATTCTCAAAATGAATATTTTTGGTTAGACTCTAAATTATTTGTCTCTGTGATGTAGCTTATCATCCAATATTAGTTTTGGATCATGCACCAGTGTTTTTTTTATGTCTGCGGGTAGCAGGTGCCACAAGGGGGCATCCAGATTGGCATTTGCATGCTTCGGTGTTCTAAAATAGGGCTTTCTGTTAAGTTTAAAGTGGTTATTAGAGATCATATAATTTCATAAATAGAAAAAAAAGACGACACAGCTGTCTCCTGGATGGCTTGGAAGCAGCAATACTGATCTTCCTCAAATTCAGAAACATTAATTAAGATCACAAAAATTAGGCATGCATACCACACCATTTTGATGAAACTAGTGAGGTTGTAACGTAGGGAGCGTGACAACTGAGGTGTGGATCCAAACATAAGCTTTATTTATAAATGTGGTCAGGCAGGAAGGGTCGAACTCCAGCAAACAATATAATCCAAGGCAAAGACAAAAGAGTAATCAAAAACCAGGCAAGGGTCATATAATCCAAGGCAGAGGCAAAAGAGTAATCCACAAAATGGCAAAGGTCAGGGCAGGCAGCAAAAAGACTCAAAAACTAGTTAAACAGTCCAAGATCAAAAAAACGCAAGGCAAGGCACGGAAACACGGGTAAACACGGGTAGAAACGTTACAGGCAAATAATCAACAATGACATACTTAAGTACGTGAGTGCGTGCGTGACGATGATGAGTTCTGATGGGTCCAGGCAAAGGATTATGAGAAATGGAGTCCAGGGTGAATGGCAAAGGTACAGGATGGAGTGCCCTCTAGCGGAGCTCGTGGGCACTCCAGCTGGCGATTGTAACAGAGGTCCCTTTTTGCAGTTAAAACAACAGAATTTATTTTAAATTGGAAACAAGCTGGATAAGCTGCTGGCAATGCAGTTAAGGAAGCAACAAGGATGACAAACCATTCTCAAAGATAGAGATGCAGCAGCAATACAGTTTCAAATCTTATGGAAATAAATAAATGCTTTGCAAAGTTCTATTGTAATCTATATAAGTCAACCCGAAAGACTGCGCAGACCATGAATACCTTTCTTGAGGAAGTTGGTGCCATTTTTGTTTTGCCCTATTTAAGTTTGCTGAATTGTCCAGATTTATGATCAAATGAAACATCCACTAGTTTGTTTCCATAGCAAGTGATTATGTTGTTCACCTTTTTTTTTAGTTCTCATTAGCCTGTGTATTCATATACCCTCAATTTCCTTAATATTGACTTTGCATTAGTATGTGAAGCTGTTGCAGTCTTCCTGGTTTGAGTGCTGCCTTTGTTTTCTATTTATGAATAAAAGTATTATGAATAAATGAAAGAAAGAAAGAAAGAAAGAAAAAAAGAATTCAGCAGTTTTTCAGTTTTGTTCAGCATATACAAGGGAAAAATACATAAAGGCACATACATGCATGCTAAGGAACTGTGTATTGTTATATCATAGGCATGGAGAAAGAGGAGTCTGGTGAGGAACAACAGGAGGAATTCAGTCAAAAAGAAGAAGAAGAAAAAGGTAAAGCTGTTGACAAATGTAATATCCTCCAATATTAATTACAAACCATAAAAGAAAACTTGACTAAGACTAAGATAAGGGTATCATTACTTGCCTTTATTTATGTTTATAAATAAAGTTATGTTAATTATGTTAATAAGGAGATTTTTTAATGCAAATTTCACATTTAAAACATTATTTTCCATAATTTTGGCTGCTTTCTGTAATTATTTGAGAATTTTTCAATATTTAAAACAAGTACTGTTTTTATAGTACGGTATAGTACAGTAAAATTTAATTCATCATGTCATGACCCATTTAAAGCTTGTTTTCAAATAGTTTATAAAACTTGAGTTGACCATAGGCAGATTAGTGCAGGTTAGAGATTATGAAACATTTTATTTGACAGTTTATAATATCTATTTTCTGATCAACACACATACGTATATGTATTTAATTGCTGATATTTGTATTATTTTCTTTAACTGTTTTCTCTCCTTTTCTTGTAGAGCACATACTTAAGCGAACACTTGACACTGTGAAATTTTTCTGGGTTTTTCTACTCTGTCTTACTGAGGATGTAATATCTGGTCTGAAGTCACTCTGTAAAGACAGCTTGGATATCTCTAAAGTGCTTCGCTTTGAGAAAACTCTATTGAGCATACAACAGAACAAGGTGATGTTAGTATTTTGACAGTCATATTTTATTCCATTGCCTGCCTACAATGACATGGAAGATTATTTAGATAATGATTATAGCACAGGGCTCTGGCCTTTATTTCCCAACATACAGAATATAAATTAGCATGGGATGCTAGGAACAAAGGGGTAATAAAATTGAAACTCATGTCTCCACATGTCATCACAGTGCCTATTTGTCTGCCGCTACACCATGCTCTAAAATCTTACTTTGTGTTTATTTATTTGTTTATTTATTTATTTATTTTAGTGCTGTCAGTTGATTTAAAAAAAAATAACTAATCACACATTTTTTTCTGAAATGAATCGTGATTAATACCACCTAACAATAAAGTTTTTAAATATGCTTTTATTGTCACGCTACGGTTTGTAATAAACTCACAAAAAAGAAGAAGAAGATCAAGTCAAATAATCTTAAATTAGTCCACAAGAGGGTAAATCCATAGACAGGAAGGCAGGAGACACACGTAAGGATGTAGTAGAACAGACAAAGACACACTGAACAGACAGGAAATAAATACACAGGCAAATGAAGATAATTGACAAAACACACCTGAACATAATGACACAATCAAACATGGGGGAAAACTAGGTCACAAAGCACATGAGGAATGAAAACACAACAAAACAGTCCATGAGTGTGACAGTTTGCCCCCCTCCTGGAAGGCGCGACCTCACACCGCAGAGACAAAGGAGGGAGGGAGGGAGGGAGGGGGACTTGGGAGGAGGAAAAAGGAGTGGATGTGGGATGGTGCCAGGCGACGACAAAGGGCTGGTAGGAAGGCAGGCTGACAATACTGGTGGAGGTTCAGGCGGAAGACGGACCCCCGGGAGGAGGACGACGAATGGAGTCCAGGGTGGAGATGAAGGAGGGAGGAGCCATGGAGTAAACAGGGAGAGCCTAGGCGGCTCAGACGGAGGGAGGAGCCAGGACAGAGACAGGAGGTACTTGGAGCAGAAGGAGCCAGGCGGGACCCAGGCCACAGCCATGAAGGTGACCCACGGTGGAGCCGACGGAGGGAGGAGCCATGGTGGAGAAAGGGCTGACGACTCCAGGGGGCTGACCGACGGCAGCGGAGCAGGTGGGAGATGAGCCAGGGTGACGGGGAGGATCCGGAGGACCAAGGCAGAGCAGCGACCGAGGCGCAGGCGGGGATCCGGAAGGCCGTGGTGGAGCTGGAGCGACAGAGGACCAAGGTGGAGCTGGAGGGAAGGAAGAGCCTGACAGAGCCAGAGGGATGGAGGGACGAGATGCAGCCGGAGTGGAGTCGTGAGGCGGCATATGGTCGGTGACTGACCAAGGTGGAGCCGGAGGGACAAGGGAGCCTGTCGGAGCTGGTGGACTGACGGGCCACGGCAGAGAGGAGGGAGCTAGGAGACATGGTGGAGCCGCTGGGTCGAAGGGCTGAGGCCGAGTCCGGGATTTAGATGCCAGAGGCGGAGACAAAGGATCCTCCAGCCACGACGCCGATGGAGACTGGCAGACCCATGGCGATCCCACTCCGCAGAGGGTGAGCTGAGGGGCTGACAGGAAGCAGTGGTGCCGGAGCTGAAGCAGGGATGACAGGAGGAGACAGGAGGAGGCAGGAGAGGGAGGGTGGGTGGGAATTTGTGAACCTCAGGGCTTTCTGAGATGGTGTGTGCAGCCCACGCACAGCAGATCGAAATTCCCAGCACTGGGAGGATCACGTACAGTCTAATGACTTCCATGGTAGGTTCAGGCCCGACAGACGGTTCAGGGCAGACAGATAATTCCATGCAGACATACAATTTAATATAGAAAGACAGTTCAATCAAGACCTCCGTGGTTGTGTCGGGACAGACAGAAGATGGCAGGAGAAGACGAGGCATATCCGCATAAACATCAAAGTCCTCTGAGCGCAACCTGAGCTCACCCCTAGTGGTGGTGCAGTGGGCGGGGCTTTTCTCTGCACCCTCGCTCCATACTCACACTTCCTCCATCGCGTGTCTAGCAGCCGGCTCGCGCACCTGGTCAGACAATCGGGGCTCTGGCTCCGGGGCGATCTTCAACTCTGTCGCTCTCCTCGCCGATGGCTCGTTGATCGCGGCAGGCGCAGGCTCTCTGTCTGTGGTGGGGTCAAACTGTAGCTCCGCGAAGCAGGGTGGTGGTAGGCTGGGCTCTGGGTCAAACATAACTGAAAATAACAACTGACAAAAAATGAAAAAACAAAACGTGGGAATACACGAGTTACTTTCTCTTTTAGGTCCGGTCTTCTGTCACGCTACGATGAGTAATAAACGCACAAAGAAGAAGATCAAGTCAAATAGTCTTTAATGAATCCACAAGAGGGTAAATCCATAGATAGGCAGGCAGGAGACACACGTAGGGACGTAGTAGACCGGACAAAGACACACTTAACAGACAGGAACTAAATACACAGGCAAATGAAGATACTTGACAAGACACACCTGAACATGATGACACAATCAAAGACGGGGGGGGGGGGGATTAACTAGGTCACAGAGTACATGAGGAACGAAAACAGAACACAACAGTCCACGAGTGTGACATTTGTATTGCAATAATTTCACATTCAATCTTCAAATGAATATACAAACGACATAAAGACAGTATATTTTTAATATTTGTTTAATGGCATCATTTTTATGACTGAATACTCTCTATAAAATTGTTTTCTTTTTCCCCCTAATATTTAACCATTGACTATAGCCATGAAACATTACAGTATAATTGAGAGCTATCAGTTTTAACATTTATTAGACTTTAAAAAACAACTTCTAATTTAAGTGAACTTCACATAAACCCATTATAATAAATGTCATAGTTAGCTACCTGTGCCCTTCAGCAGGAATTGAATAAAGTTATACAGAAATTGAATAAAGTTACGAAACACTAAACTGTGCAACTAAATAAATGCACTTCTTGTCAAGAAAAAAAGAGACAGAGTCAGCAGTTGTAAGTGGGGTAGCCAACCCTAGCTCCGCTCCTGCGTTAATTGCGTTAAATATGTTTAACGCTTTAAACTGAAAAAAATTGCATTAACACGCTAATTTTGACAGCACTAATTTATTTATTTATGTAACTAATTTCATTAGTATTGCTAAGTGTAACAGTAAGTGGTTGTAGAGAATCTCTCGGAGACAGGAGTAGACGTAAAGGAGTATTTAATAGGCCTCAACACACATTAACCAATATAAACATTAAACTAAGACAAAGACTAGGGGAGAACTGAGGACTTATAAAAGACAGGAAATCAAGGAGTAAACAAGATGATTAACACAAGACAGGTGAATGGAATAAACGATTATTAACAAAACTAGAACAGAAAAACCTAAATAAGGACAAACAGGAACTAAACTGAAACCAAAACATGACAGATATCGCCCCCCTCCCGGAACGTGCGTCCCGCACCATAACAGTCACATCGGGGAGGGGGGGCGGGTGCCCTGGAGGCTGGAGCAGAGCCAGGACAGGGAGAAGACAAGGGAAGCCTCCAGGGCGGATCAGGGGATTCCGGGAGCTATGGACGATCAGGGGACTCGAGAGGACGGGGCGGATCAGGGGATGCCGGGAGCCATGGCGGATCAGGGGAGTCTGGTGACCAAGGCGGGACTGGAGACTCGGGAGACCTTGGCCAGATCATTCTTTTTGACAAGCTGGACAAGCTTCCCCTCGGCCACTATGGTTGTCCAACCCACGGGTATATATAGCCCCCCCCAAAAAAGTTTTGGGGAAGCTCCTCTCTGGAGGAGCGGTCTCTTTGGGGCGCTTTGGAGGAGTGGGCACTTGGGGGCGTTCGGCAGGCGCGGACACTTGGGAGCGCTCTGGAAGCGCAGACTCTTGGGGGCGCTCTGGTAGCGCGGACTCTTGGGGGCGCTCTGGAAGCACGGACTCTTGGGGGCACTCAGGAGGCGTAGAGCTGGACGGGACCAGCGGAGACGACGGTGAGCTGGACGGGACCAGCGGAGACGACGGAGAGCACTTGCGAGGAGCGGGCACTGGAGGGCACTTGCGAGGAGCGGGCACTGGAGGGCACCTGCGAGGAGCAGGCACTAGAATCCACGACATCCCCTCATATACCACCAATAAACCCAACGGCACGTGAACGTCCGTCAGCGGGCTTGCCATACTCTCTGCAGGCGTGCTTGTCTTGGGAGCCGCAGACGCATCAATCTCCCGCGAACGGGGGGTTTGAGTAAACCGCGGACAGCGGCGATGATCTCCCGCGAACGGCGGGCCTGGGTGATCCGTGGACTCCATATTTCGGTTTGGTCTCAGTTTCTGTAATGGTAAGTGGTTGTAGAGAAGCTCTCGGAGACAGGAGTAGACGTAAAGGAGTATTTAATAGGCTTCAACACACATTAACCAATATAAACATTAAACTGAGACAAAGACTAGGGGAGAACTGAGGACTTATAAAAGACAGGAAATCAAGGAGTAAACGAGATGATTAACACAAGACAGGTGAATGGAATAAATGATGATTAACAAAACTAGAACAGGAAAACCAAAATAAGGACAAACAGGAACTAAACTGAAACCAACACGTGACACTAAGTTTGTTTATCGAATTGTATTCATATGCACTTGTATATATTAATAAAAAAATACTGAAGGGCAAAATCTAAGAAATTGTTCATTTTTGTCACCTCAAAACCAAAGATACTTTACTTTAAAAGAATTTGTCACATTGAGATATTCTTCACACCTGCCTTAAATTTCCCTTGAAATGAAAACTGAAGTTTTGTGGATTTTAGTATGAATATTTTAGTCTTAATGCTATATATAAGCTACTGTGCTCCTAAAGAAAAACAAAATTAACATTTAGAATATACACACTTTCAAAATTTACAGTCTCCCTATCGCTAATATGGATCAACAATTATAATGACATCATTCTGCACTTAAAATCTGACAGATTTCCTGTCCAATCAAAAGCTCTCTCAAATCTGAACCATCCTGCTCCCAACTTAATACAATGACACTAGCTGCATCTGAAATTAATCACTTGCTCACACATTTACTGTTTTATAAATATGCTTTCATATGAGGTGAATTAATTCTGATTCATGGTTAGAAAACCTCTGCATTATAAACAGCACTGACAAGTAGAAGAGATAATGTTGATGCCAAGCCCCAAAATAAATTACATGTTTTTCAAACCTCAAATCATTAACCATTGCTAAAACCATTGTTGTAACTGTTGCACATTAAATCTAAAAGTAGCATCTTTTAGACTTCATTTTTACAACCGTGCCTTTCACAAACTGTCATTTAAACAAAACACAATTTAAAAAATAAAAAAATAAAAAAATAAATGGATCAGTATATCCCACCCTGATTTCTACTTTTAATTGGAAATATGGCAAAGCATTAAGAAAAACTTTAGCTATCAAGCCACTTCACATGGACTTTAAACTGTTCATGTATGTGAGGGCTGTTTGATCTTTCACCATTTCTTTAATATAAAGTGGTAAAAAATATAAAGTTGAAGTGAAGTCACTGGATTGAAGTGAGTGGACCACAATGTGAAGTGGCTAAACATTATGGCTTATATTTATTTTCTAAAATAATTTAAGTAAAACTTTTGTTTTGTCAGGGCAGGGATGTCTCTCATGACAGTATTCATCAATTCTACAAAAACTGGCTCTCCAGACAAGATACAGAGGCATCACTGGACATAGCCAAAGAGGATCTACAAGAAATAACCACCTCATATCCAGCCATGAGCAGCTACCGATGTGGCTATGTCAAACTCAGCAGTGTCCACTCATTGGGCAGCAGCCTTTCCAGGTATGCCAAGAACATTATACATGTGTGGTATTCATTTAGGTAAAGCAGTTACAGGATCTGATGACCTCAGGATGGATAGACAGAGGTAGAAATATGGAGAAACAATCAGTGGATATTATCCTGAGGTGTAAACAAATAGAAAGAATGAAGGAATTAATAAACATTATGCTATATTTCATTTTAATAATGATTGATGTTTGACATACATATGCTTGGCAATTCTATTGCCAAGGGGTCCGTAGAGGGTTGATAATATTTACAATAATCTATTGAATTTAACAGGTGTCTCTCACATTGTCCCACAGAAACATTAAAATAGTGTAGATTAGTGTAAAATGTTTTATAATAATAATTTATTCTATTTAGTGTCCATTTCATTCATTTAACATATTAATATTGGGGATATCCAAGTTATTTGACATATTGGAATTTTTTTTTTTTTTAAAGTAACACAAAAGTTACTTTGCCTGGTAATTACTTTTATAATGATGTAACTCAGTTACTAACTCAGTTACTAACTATTTGTGAGAAGTAACTAGTAACTATAACTAATTACTTTTAAGTAACATGCCCAACACTGATTAACACTGAACTTAATGTTACTAACTAATATGGAGGCAAGATTAACTAAGCAAATTTAAGACAAAGCAAATTTAGGACAAAGGTATTTCCTTATTAGGTATTCAATAATTACTAAATAAAAATATCCGGTAGCACTTTATTTTACAGTCCTGTTACTCATGTACATACTATGTGCTTACTGTAGTAATTATAATAACTAGGTAATAATTAGGTACTAACCCTGAACCTACCCCTAAACCTACCCCTACCCCGTGTAGTTACCTTGTATTACCAGTACTTTCTTAGGTATGTACACTGTAAGTACATGTAAGTGCACATATTGTAAAATAAAGTGCAACCAAATATCCTCATTGAAAACTACTTGCTAATTATGTCCAATTAATAAAGAATAACCAATTAATTACTAATCAGAACAATAACATGTCTAAAAACATATTAAATTACGTGTGAAATTGATGTCAACCCCTCACTAATTAGTAGTTAGTGAAGGGTCAACTTGTTTTTCACTTTAAAGGGGTCATATAATGCCATTTTTGTACAAGTTAATATGATTCTTTAGGGTCTAAATGAAAAGTTTGTAATATACTTTAATTAAAAA
>JAFVLL020009785.1:0-38925 GCA_021397915.2 Tor tambroides | reverse complement strand
TTTCAGGCGCTGCGTCAAGCAAAGCTCCTTGATTATTACGCCGGAATGAGAGTATAGTTCCTAGCCATATCGGCCTAGAAAATTGCAACTTTTCATTTTCTGTCAGTCTTAGTACACGATGTACACTTAGTACATGATACAGAAGAGTCAAGCTTTAATTAGGAAAAATATCGAAACTCTTTGGTCATTTTTGAGCGAGATGCTAACGGTCTAATCCGATTCAATGATCTATGCTAAGCTAAGCTAAAAGTGCTACCGCCAGACCCGGAGATCGCCTGAATGGGTTCAGAAACGGTAAAACTCAACTGTTTAACTCTAGGGGAGTTGTAAAATGAGCCTATTTCCAAAAAAAGTGGAGTGTTCCTTTAAATAAAATCGTGATATAGACTAGTGTCTGTGAATATTAAACTGCTAAAAAGGCTATTTAAATACGAATCCTCATGTTCTGCGTGTTCATTTGTTTACCAGAAATTACACAATACAGAATTTGTGAAAAAAAAATTATTCATTATTATCTATTCATTTTAGATGTTTACATTTGGAAAAGCTGTGCTTCCTGCATAAACCTGCCCCTGGTGGATTGGCAGTAGCTTGTTGCCATGCACGGTTTGTGTTATTTATAATAAGTGAAGTGAAGTTTATTGTTAAGTGCACTGATGTCAGACTCATTTTGGATAATAGAGTATCTTTTTAGAGTATCATATTTTTGTCACATCATTATAAGTGTTTGATCACCACATTTGAGTTATCATTGCTAAAAATGTGTTTGTTTATTCTGTTTATGTATATACTGTATTCTATATACAGTACTAGTCAAAAGTTTGGAGACATGAATGGGAAGTGTTTCCAAACTTTTGACTGGTAATGTACTATAATATACACATAAAGAATATCAGCCGATATCGGGCTTATTTTTACTCCCTAATATCGGTATCAGCCCCAAAAAACCCATATTGGTCGGGCTCTAATATATATATCCCCCGATTCCCCCCTCCCTTTTTTACAAAACAAAATTCAGGCCCTGTGTACTACTGAGTGAAAGAAAGCAGTGTGAGGCTGGCATGGGATGCATGGGTACAGCTCTGCGTCACGAGCTAACGGTGTGCACGCGGAGCTGGATGCGTCCGCAGAGAAAGTGCACGTGAACAGGAGAATTCTGGGCGAGAGAGACAGAAGAGACTGCAGTCCCCCAGGGAGAGAGAGACATCTTCAGCTGTTCTCTCCCGCACACTACAGCCAATGCTGCTATTTTAGGAACAAATGAACAGGGGAAAGAGACGCTCGCAGACCAGAGGAGCACAGCCGTATCAAAACCTGACTTTACACCTGTTTACAATCTGCGCTCATCCCATCACATGTGCTCGAGTGAGGCAGATCGGGAGTTTGAGGCTCACAATTGAAAAGAGACCGTCTGAATGATCATTCTTTCACTTTTTTTTTATAATATCAAGCTTTTCGCCATTTCATTTGAGAAAACTATCATCAAATACACACAGAAACTCAATGAAACTCAATGAGATAAACTCTTCACGCCAACCTGCCAAAATCAGCAAAGAAAAAAAAGTTTGGTTTAAGTTAAAGAAACAGACATAAATATTTAACTTTGTTTTGTACAGTATGTGCTTCTTAAAATAAGTAGTAGTAATTATTAAAACATTATATCACAATATCTAAATGTTTTAATTACTTTAATTGTGTTTCAATTGAAACAGTAAAGCTCTGTTGTGCAGCACTTCGTTGAAAATTTGTTAAATTTTACTTTGATTACATTTTAATTAAATAATCTGTTAAGGTTTTATGCATTTATCTAATTACTACAGTTTTTGATAAGTTTGTATTCAATTATAACAAAAAAATGACAACAGAATTTTCTTAATATCATATTGTTTTTAAAACGTTAATAAACTGTTAAAGTTTCATGAATTTAATTAGACATGCCTTTTGATTATCGCAATTTAATTAAACCATTAAAATGGAATCCAGAAAAAATAAAACGGGGGAGGAAAAAAAAAAAAAAAACTCTTATTTCTTGGGCCTCTAAAAGTGTATAAACACCTCAAACATCATCCAAAGAATTTTAATCTATACCAGAGCAATGCAATTATTTAAGTATTTTCTTAATAAATTATCACAAATCTATTTTTTACTTTAACATAGTAGATGTGCAAAAAAACAAGGGGTCTGAATACTTCTGGAAGGCACCGTAAACGTACATATTCTGTGTTTCTGATTCTGGTTTATAAATCAAAGCATCATCTCTCTGAGTGTAAACAGGTCTGTCAGATGGACTCTGCTGCTAAACACTGACAGCTATTGACAGTAAACATCAGGACCACATGCATCCCTCACAAACACTGAAGCTGCAGCACTAAGCATGTCATGCACTGGCGTTCTACTGACTGTGTGTTATGGGTGATGGGAACATCAGAGCCAGAGCTCCCACAGGCAGAGCTTCATTCATGAATAACCCCCTCGTACGAGAAGCACACACTGACCATGTGACCGCCTCGCCTCCTCCTCCACCAATCACACGGCAGATGACAAATACACTTTATATGGATGTAGCTGCTCCGCGAGATTCAATATTGTTCACTTGAGCACATTAAAATTTACATGGCAAAGAACTCAACATATTTAGTGCCAAACACAAATGTGTTCTGTGCATCATGATAGTCTAGTGGTGTAAAATTATACTGTATATGCTTCAAATTCAAATATAAAACATGCATTTTTACAATGGATTTAGCTAAAATGCCCAGCATTGTGTGTGTGTGTGTGTGTATATATATATATATATATATATATATATATATATATATATACACATATACACACACACACACACACACACACACACACACACATATATACACTTTCGAAATCCTTCATCACTAGGATTAAGATTATAATATTTTAATTTTAAAGGAGACATTGGATGCAAAATATCTTCATTTGCATATAAATGTGTCTTATCAGTGTGTGGACACAACCACCCTACAATGATAAAAATTCACTCCCTTTTTTTAATCCCCCCCCCTCAAAACCTGAACTGTCTCAATTATCAAGCCATTTTGATTTTGGATTGAATAACCAGCGCTCTCTTCCACCTTCAGTACCACGACTGAGGTGAGACCCTTGAGCAAGGCACCAAACCCCCAACTGTTTCCCGGGCGCCGCAGCAATAGGGCTGCCCACTGCTCCGGGTGTGTGTATTCACTGCTGTGTGTGTGCACTTGGATGGGTTAAATGCAGAGCACAAATTCCAAGTATGGGTCACTATACTTGGCCACACGTCACTTCACTTTCACTAAATTTGTTTATGTCTGGCTGCGCAAATCATTTTACTCCAGACTGCATTCTGAACGAGGGACAATTCAAGGCAGGTTTTGTTAAAGTTAAAACTCAAGGATGGATCAGTACCCATTGTTCATGATCCAGCTGCACCTCCAGAAGAAGTAAGTCTCACACTTTTTATTTTTTTATGATTATCTGCAAATTGCGTTTGCTCTTTCACCGAAGAGAGGGGCGGGGTGAGCAGAGCTCATTAGCATGCCCATAGAAACAGTCCATAATGAGGTATGTAGGTATATATATATATCTATGGAGCATACTAAACTTCAGCCGTGAAACTGGCTAACTAGCACATTATTAGGAAAGGCGATTTGCAAAGATTCATAAAAACCCTTATACTCACTTCTTCTGTAGGTGAGGCTGGATCACGAATGATTCGGGCGAACATAGATGCATTTAGGCAGCGCATTCCCTTCAAAGCGAAAGTAACGTTAATCCTCTGCGTCTTCAGCAGCTCAGATGTAGGGAGTAAATGAAGACTGCTATATTCATTATTACGTCCAACAACAAAACACCTCAATCGCTTAATCTGAGACATCTTGTCTTCCCCTGCACCGGAGTCGGTCGGACTGTTTACAGCTCACTCAGGGCGGGTCTAAGGTAAGACGGTCTTGTCAATCAACTATCGTGGGAGGGGCCTGTACAGAACTACGTCATTCTGACAGGAATCTCAGAACAGCCTGATTTGAGAAAGGGGATTTAAAAAAAAACACTGGGTGGATTTTTATCATTATAGGATGGATGTGTACACACACTTCCAACGCACATTTATGTTCAAACAACTTGTAAAGTGAATTTTGCATCCGATGACCCCTTTAAGCCTAGTCCCAGACTAAAATGTAGCCTAAGTCTAAGCTGTTTCAATTGAAAGAAACTTGCACTGATTAATCTTAAAACATGTCAGTGCTTGTTTTGTCTCGAGATACACACCAGTAATGTTTCTAAGGCACGTTCATAAAATTTACTTAAATGTCCTAATTGAACTATGGCCTAATCCTGGCTTATGGCTCGTTTCCACCGAGCGGTATGGTTCAGTACAGTACGGTACAGTACGCAATTATGTCCGTTTCCATTGTCAGAAGCTGTGAATGGTACCAAAATAACGAACCGTACCACTTTTTTGGTACCCTTCCGTTGGGGTACCTAGCACACCAAAGGGTACCAAAAGGGTGGAGCTAAACTCACTGCAGAATGTTGATTGGTTGACTAGAATCATCATTTTTGCATGATACAAAGGGATAAAGCTTCTCCTTCACTCGTTCCGCTCTGCTGTCCATGAGCATTGGGCTTATTTACAACAGAGTGCACAAACACTAGGGTTGGGTACCGAAACCCGGTACCAATATGGCACCGGCACCTATGTAACCGGTATGTACTAGAACCGAATCAGAACGCAGATTTAGGTGCCTCATTTCGGTGCCATGCCTGAGCGATCGATTGAAATATTTGTCCTTTGTTTCTCCGAAACGAACGTAAGAAGCATCATCACTGGCACCGCACGTGAAAAATAATTTCCCAACTGAGAAAATGCATGTGAACTCAAGTCGGAAAGCTCTAACAACACAAGTCCAACAAATCTTTGTAGTAACGCGTTTTCACATTCCGACTTAAAAGCAAAACTCACGTGAATGCAGTAATTACACTTGCTCTGACGGCAGCAGGTAGCCTTAAATTAACTAGCTAAACTAAACATGCTTAAATTAAAATGTCTAAAGCTAAAATTCTCTTGCATTAACGTTTTTAAACCTGTTGTCCAACAAAAGAGAACATTATAACCTTTTTAGTCCACAACACCAGTTAAATGGTTCCTTTTGTGATCTGATGTAGCTTCTTGTCACAGAATGAGGCAGAAAATATGTTCCATAGGCTACTAACTCATCGATTAGCAATAGATTATAAATATACTTATTATGAAAATACCAGAGATGGCTTGAATAACACAGATACACTATATATTGTCATAATCGAGTGTTTATTGTATTTGTTTTATCATTCGAAACGTTTATATCTTCTGTTTACTCAGTTACAGGGATAGCAATGCCCTTGTCCATATTGGGGATTTCCTGGAGCTTCATGAGTTCCGTTACTTCTGTGACTGGATATGTGGATTTTTTGTGCGAGGGCACCCTCTGACGTCCAGTATGAATGAAAAAGGCATCATGTGTTTAGTGCTAATGGCCAATCCAATTATTAATTGGTAATTTTTTATTTATTTATTTATTTTTTTTTATAAGTATTGGTTCAGGCACCGGTACCGTTTTAAAAGTATCGATTTGGCACCGGTATCGAAAAAAACCAAACGATACCCAACCCTAGCAAACACAAAGAAATATAACGGTGTATTTTATAATTTTATATTTTTACACAGACAATTGCCGTTTCTCAATATGTGTTCTTGTGGACTTATAAAACGTCATTGCCCAAAAACCCACGTAATTTTCAAAATATTACTGTTATTGTGTCATGAAATGTAGTTTTTCTAGGGCTGTCGCGGTTATGGAATTTCCCTTGCGGTAATTTTGAGTGGCTCAATAGCGCGGTATGCGGTATTACCGCATATATATATATATATATATATATATATATATATATATATATATAATCTGTGTGTGTATGTGTTATGATGTATCGAGGTCATATTCAGAAACCAATGAAACCGAAACTAAATCGCATTGAAACAGGAAGTGAAGTAAACAGAAGAGAATGACAAAATAACGGTCCACATAACAGAACATAAACCTGACAATAAGATTGTTAGTCTATATAACAGTTAGTTCTGATCCTCGAATCTGACTGAAAAGATATTTTCACCTGCGAGTTCTAGGTTTTAGACGGGCTGTCATTCAGTGCAGTTTCATTGTTTCGCCACAAGGTGGCGTCAAGAGACTGTCTTTGCGTGAGTCTTTAAAACGGCCGTCATTCAACTACACGCTCAAAAGCGCTGATCTCCTTCAAAGGGATATGTAATGAAACACGCTGTTTAAATCATTTGAACTTTGAGCCGCCACTTTTAAAGGCTCAGCTGACCAGCAATGCGTCGATGTTAAGACAGATTTCGCTTTCCTTGAACATGACAACCTGTTTTCACAAATATACATGACTCGGCCTGAAGGACAGACGTAGGTAATCGCACGCGCTCAGTCGATCTCTCTCATTCGCTGTCTGTTTAGGCTTGTTAAGTGCAAATTTACTGAGCCTCTGTACAAATCAGCATGGTACACATTGTTATCATTACTAATATTCAGTACACATGCACGAAGTGTAAAACGAGAAGGGAAAAAGAAAAAAAGAAAAAAAAAAAAACACGAAAATATCACGGTTGCTGCGGTTGTTGCATTCCTCTGCGGTTATGCTCGTCAATAGCACGGTATTGCGATATTGCGGTTATCGTGACAGCCCTAAGTTTTTCAGGCGAGAATGTAGGCCTTTAAAACTTAAAAAGTTAAAAAGTTTAAAACTTAAAAAGTTGTTTAAAACTCAAATCTGCGGTTTACTTATAAAGATAGTGCCTATTTGAAAATTTGCTATGCCGATTTCGGAGCTCCACGTGATCACCGGGTGCTCAGTGCTCATGTATCCGCATAGAGCAGCCTTACGCACGGCTAGTCCTTCTGACATTTCCCGCTGGCTCTGATGTCTCTGTAGTGATTAAACATGAGATACAATTCGTTTTGGGTATATTTAACAGGCATTCGTGGTCTCATGAATCTATTATTTGTTCCTGGTCATATCGTTTTGGCTGAGCACAAAGTTATGTTTATATATTTATTTTGAACTTTATAGTACAACACTGACTTTGTAGCATACGTTTGACTGAATTGTTTGTTTTTGTCTTTATTTCCTCTTAAGCCTCTTATACTTTGTACTTATACTTTTATAATGGCTATTATTGTTCATTAAAACTGACATTTAACAAAAAGAGGTAGAATTGTTCTTATTGTTACACTATATCGTCGATCGCTACTTTCCAGCATACACCACGCCTATCAAGTAAGGGTACTGTTGGCGGTGGAAACGCAAGCTGGATCAGGGTGTTCGGTCCCGAATTGTACTGTACTGACGCGTACCGCTCGGTGGAAATGAGCCATTAGTCTAAGCCCTGTCTGTGAAACCAGGCCTTTGAGTTTAAAGTTAATCTGTGGCAAATTCAATTGAAAGGATAAGATTTGGAAAGGCACACACCCCTAAGGTCTAACAATTGAAAACACATATCAGAGCAAAAACCAAGCCTGTAGAGCTCAGAGACGAGATTGTGTCAAGACACAGATCTGGAGAAGAGTTCAGAAAAAATTCTGCAGCATTGAAGGTTCACAGAAGCAAGCTGAAGTATATTTACTTGAAGTCCCCCTGAGAATAAGTTAATAATTAAGTAACATATTTGCATGTTTGCGGTTCTCTGACGTTGGTTAATGGTCACATGACATGCAAGTAAACAAATATATTTGTTTATATTTATATATAAGTGATGGATTACATTACTAACTACAATTTTTATCATGTAATTTGGAATCAATAACGGACTGCAATTTGTAAGTGATCTACCCAGCACTGCTGCCAGCCCACATGAAAAAAATACTATAGTAATTTATAGTAAATACTATAGTGTTTTTGAACCATACTATCGTAAAGTACTTGAATTAATTTGTAGTGGTAATTCTATAGTTGCTGTGGTAATAGAACAACTATAGTAATATAAACAAATTACTTTACCCAATACTGTACTAAATTTTCTACAACTATAGGGTATATTATACTACAATACACTACTGTTTACTGTAGTACAAACTACAGTATTTATTACAGTTTATCAGTTCACTATAGTTAACACTACAGCATGCTGTAGCATTCATTAAAGTGTTGTAAATACTATAATATATACAATACTATAATACACTTTACTATAGTATGGTTCAAAAACACTTAGTAGTAAGAATTACTATAGCATTTTTTTCATGTGGGAGTGCTATGATCTACAGCACTGCATGACATTTGATGTCAACTAACCACATGCATTCAACCCGTTCATTAACTGCAATGGCAAAGTAGATTAGTAAAACGCAGTTCCACCGATGAACGCATGTTACCCTGGACTCAGAGAAACATGTTTTCCCGCCCCTCGAGCGCAGTCACGCCTCCTCCGCGTGACGTCACGCCCCAGTGTGCCGTGAGCAGCAGCAGACTGTAGGGGGCGTGGCAGATGACCCGCAGGGTGTTTGTGAATCTGAAGCACGCTAGGCCATTCAGTGCTCCTAACTTAGCATGTCACTAAAACAAACCACTGATTTGAGTTTAAACAAACGATCTGTGTGAACAGGTTCAGCGCACTGCACTTTCAAAATAACTTTACTGGCATTACCAGTTGCAGAGTAAAAGCTCCCAAAGAACTAACATTACAGTCGCACAGAAGAGTTTATCAATAATGACGGACAGATGGTAAACAGACAGGTTTGCAATCGCATCAGTCTCTGTAGAACTTGCCAGAATTCAGCCGAACTTGCACTCATCTGGAGATTAGAAACACCCATTCTGAAAAGATGGCACGCGTTCTTTCGCTTTACCTTATATGCGGTTTGCACAAGAGGGATGTCCTCGATGCACAGAAATCAGGGGATCATCTGAGGCCAGGCACATGTAGATGTATTTCCCTTCCACAGCCAGAAATAAAAGTTACTGTCGGCGGATTGAATCCACAGCAGCGCCCATCCGACGCCGTTATCCGTCGACTTCGCGAAATCGCTGTTTTTACACTTATTACGGCAACGGCTGTCGGTCCGTCATCCCCAAAATTGTTTTTGAGGAAAGCGTTCCCTCAGAATCCTGCAAAGTGAAGCGCACTAACTGCTCTAGTGGCGTGACAAGCCATCGCGAACGCGTTTACGAATTGCGACAAGCATTTAAATTTCCTTTCTGTCAGCTATGGCGTTCCATATTCCGTATTTTTATCGCCTGCGTAAACAAGACCGGCTGAGGTGAGGCACCTCTCAAGCTAAAGCAACATAAGCTCACACTTATAACTCTTTTGGCGCCATATTAATGACGTACCAAAAATTTCCGTTAGCAGCGAGCGAAGAAAACCCCGTTACCGCTCGGAAGCGTCACATACGGTGGAGAAAAACGCGGCGCGAGCGCTTTGCGTTACCTGTCAAGTTTGAAAATGTCCATCAAGAAGCGAGCATGAAAAAGAAAGTCAGCGGCTTCTCTCCTCAAATGAGTGAACGGGGCGGTTCGCAAAAATAATCGACCATTTTACAGTGAATCCGATGGGGGGAGCCATGAACAAACACGAAGGAGGAAATGCTGTTTGACACAATATGACATCTTCAGTTGCACCTTTTTTTCTCTCTCGTTCAGCCGAGCAACTTTGCTAGGGGTTTCATACGTAACACTTACTGTTTAGAGCACAAACACGTGTAAAGTTTCTCAAGAGGGAACATTATACAAAGTCACGTGTGATTCAGACAAAACAAGAACTGTAACTCGAGGAATGGCCCCAAAACATACCTGGACCCACCAATATCAACATATTCAAGTGGCATTTATTAAAGAATCACGCGATAAAACAACAGATCTAGTCAGCGTTGTGATTGTGGTTCTTTTGCTGTGTGAACCTGAGAACTAACTTCACACATCCACTGAAAAACCACCAAAACCCCAGCCGATCAGTGCTGAGAAAAGCTGTTGCACACACCTCTATGTGTGCAAATACTTTTTGAGGATGCAGGACAAGGAAGAGATTTTTAAAAGCCTCAGTTAACTTGATATATTTCTGTTGACATAAAGAACATTTGTAATTTATGATATTCATAATAACAAGAATCACCCTAAGCAAGGGGTTTAAGTAATATAAGTAATATTAAATATATAATATTAAAATATGTGTGTGTGTGTGTGTGTGTGTGTGTGTGTGTGTGTCTATATTTTGGGATCAGTAAGATTTTTAATGTTTTTTAAGGGAGTTTCTTCTGCTCAAGGCTGTATCTATATTTGATCAAAAATACTGAAAAAAACATTAATATTGTGAAATCTTATTGCAATTTCTAATATTGGTTTCCTATTTTAATATACTTTAAAATATAATTTATTTCTGTGACGCAGTGCTGAATTTTCATCATCATTACTCCAGTCTTCAGTGTCATATGATCTTCAGAAATCATAATAATATGCTGATTTATAATCAATGTTGAAACTGTTGTGCTGCTTCATATTGTTTTTTTCGAACATGTGATACTTTTTTCTTTGATTCTTTGATGAATACAAAGTTAAAAAGAGCAGCATTTGTTCAAAATAGAAATCTTTTCTAACAATATAAGTCTTTACTATTAATTTTTTATTCATTTAACACATCCCTGAATAAAAGTATTAATTTCTTAAAAAGACAGAAAAATGTACTGACCCCAAACTTTTGAATAGCATTGTATATTGTAACACAACATTTCTTTTTTAAATGAATGCTGTTCTTTTTAACTTTTTATTAATCAAAGAATCCTAAAAAAAATATCACAGGTCCCCAAAACAATATGAAGCAGCACAACAGTTTCCAACATTGATTATAAATCAGCATATTATTATGATTTCTGAAGGATCATGTGACACTGAAGACTGGAGTAATGATGCTGAAAATACAGCTGCAGATCACAGGAATAAATTACATTTTAACAGATATTAAAATAGGAAACCAATATTAGAAATTGCAATAAGATTTCACAATATTACTGTTTTTTCTGTATTTTTTGATCAAATATAGATACAGCCTTGAGCAGAAGAAACTCCCTTAAAAAATATTAAAAATCTAATGATCCCAAACTTTTGAGCAGCAGTGTATAGATAGATAGATAGATAGATCATAGCTGTAATTTCAGCATCATTACTCCAGTCTTCAGTGTCACATGATCCTTCAGAAATCATTCTAATATGCTGATTTGCTGCTCAGTTATATTATTAATATTGCCATTTCTATTGACATAAGATTATTATAATTTATGATATTTATAATAGCAGTTAAGCTCCCTAAGCAAGGGGTTTAAGTAATATATAGTTGGTTATTATTCAACACACTTGTTTAATTTCCACTTCTTTCTGCATCCCTTTAAACAATAAGGACCACATATAGTCATATTAATAATGTTGATGGTTAGAAATAAATCTGAGTCATTGGTTTGCATCTCTACATCCAGCATGAAGACCTGCCTCTTGTTGCTTTGAAGCGTTTGAGTGATGTAGCAGTCAGAACCGCTTCCTCGACTATAACAATATATGACTCATATTAGACTATAATGGATGTTGTAAATAATCTCTCTCTTGAGGACCACAGTCTTGCAGCTGAAGCACATTTGTGTTCCAAATTATAGCGTTCGCCCGACCAAGCAGACGACTCATCAGATTTTCCCCCCAAGTTATATACAACATGCCATAGCAATCTGTTTTATCGTGAAAAGGGGGCAAAGAAAGGTAAAACTATCACACAAATGAAAATAATTATGTGAAGCAACATGCAAACACATGAATACATATCTGATTTTTATATTAAATATTCACATAATGAAGCATGTGGAAATATATATATATATATATATATATATATATATATATATATATATATATATATAGGCCTTGTCAAGGGAGGTGCTATATTTTTATTGTTATTTTTTGTGCAAATGAAAAAGCAAGGCTGTGAGAGATAGATGCACAGTGTTGTTGTGTAGCAACTTTGGAAATGCATGTTTCTAAAAAAATGTCCTGGTGACAGAAAACATAGATGTAAAACAAGGCCTTAAACAGGATAGTGCACACAAAAATAACAATTCTGTCATTGTTTACTCACTCTTCCCTTTTTACAAAACTGTATGAGTTTGTTTTCTTTTGCTGAACACAGAAGAAGATATTTCAAAGAATGTTGGGAAACAAAACAGTTGACGGTAGCCATTGACTTACATTGTAAACACTGCTGGGTAGACTTGCAAATTATAATCCATTACTGATTGCAAATTACTCAACAACAATTATAGTTATAATGTAATCCATTACATTACACATTTTAGGTAATATAATCTACTTTTTATTTATTTTTAGATTACTTTTGACCTAATGCATTTACCGCATGATTTAATCTTGTACCATACTAATATAAAAATGCAAAGAGAAAGAAAATCTATTTGTTGTTAGTAACAACATGAAATGCATTAAACATTACATTACATAAATCATTTTAAAATGCCAACAATCAAAATAAAACACTCACTAAAAAGATATCATGTGATCATTAACCAATAACAGAGAACCTTGAAAATGCATATGTGTTATTATAAGGCCTACTTAAAATCTTCAAGTAAATATATTAGGTGAAAGAGGATCAGCCGACAAAAAAAGTTTGGGAATAACTGCATTACATATAATTAACAGCTGTTGTGTGAACAAAATGTAATGATGTGCTAATCAGTAAAAAGTAACTGTAGTTGGATTACAAGTATTTTGAATGTAATATAATCCAAATACAAGGTCTTAATTTTTGGAATCTGATTATGTAATCCAGATTACATGTAGCCTAATCAGTTTGTATAAAATGACAGAATTTTTATTTTTGGGTCACCTGTCCCTTTAAGACTGTATAACCTACTGACTGTATGTCTATCTCTCACTGCCTCGCTTTCATTTGAGGAAAGTTTAAATGTATGATGACACCAAATCATATATATACATAAATATATAACGAAAACCGGATGTTGTTTTCCGCTGAAGTCCCGCACAGACTTATTTCCGCGTCTCTGTAGCGCTCGTGACGCTAGGTGGCGCTGTGTCCCTTTAAGTGCTTCCGTCACGAGCGGAAGAAGAAGCGTGACGTCATTGCTCCGGCCCAAACATGGCGGCTATGGACGTGGACGATTTCATCGGACAGAACAGGCAGCTGTCGGATTTAGTCGATACGTTTCGCAGCTTTTCCGAAAGCGAAAAACACTGGAAGAGCAGGAGGGAGTTTATATTCAGAAACATCAACGATTATGAAGACCCTCACCTGGATCAGCTGCTCGCGCTGTCGATGGTGTGGGCGAACCACGTGTTCATGGGCTGCAGGTCAGAATAAAAGCACTGACCGCCGACACATTATACCAGAAACAATCACGAAAACAGGGAACAATTACACTATAACGGAAAACAATTCAAGAAACTGGTGAAAATGTCAACAAACACGGAATGCTGTAATTGATAAAACTGCATACATCCAACATTTGTTGCAAAAAAAAAAAAATTATGTAGCAAACTATTTATTATTTTGGGAACAATACAAACCATTTTAGTGCTGTCAAACGATTAATCGCATCCAAAATAAGTTTTTGTTTACATAGTATGTGTGTAAATATACTGTGTATATTTATAACGTCTATATAAATACACACATGTATATATTTTTTAAAAAAATGTTATGTATTAAATATATTTATCTGTAATCTAAATATAAATATATACATGTAATTTTTTTTTTCAAAATATATACTATGTGTATTTATATTTACATAATAAATATGCACAGTACATGCTCATACTGTATATTATGTAAATAAAAACTTTTATTTTGGATGCGATTAATCGTTTGACAGCACTAATTAACTGAGCGTCAATAATAATTGAGGAGCAAATCAGCAATGATTTCTGAAGATCATGTGACACTGAAGACTGGAGTAATGATGCTGAAAATACAGCTTTGATCACTGGAATAAATTATATTTTACTATATATTTACATAGAAAACAGTTATTTGGAATTGTAATCATATTTAACAGTTTTACTGTTTTTATTGAGCAGGAGAGATTTATTTCAGAAACATTAAAAATTGTAATTGCATTTTAAATTTAGTTTAAAAAGTTAAGTGGCTGTAATTGCATTTTATGCACTAAATGCTCCTATGACTAACGTGTCAAAAATAATAACTGCCAAAACTTTTTTCAATTTTTAAGCAACTAACCTCCTGACTGAAAGTTCAAGTTCAGTTTTATTTCTAGAGCACGGAACAAGGCCGAACAAAGTGCTGCACAACAAACAGTAAAATACAATAAAGAGAGAAAAAATCAGGTGTAAATGCTGTTGATTCATCTAGTTTCAGGGATTGTGTAATAAAATGCTAAAGACTAGAGCTGTGTTTGCAGGTATGATCCAGTGCTGCTGGAGAAGGTGAGCGAGATGGCAGAGGGGATTGTGGTGGAGGACGCTCCTGTTTTTAAGACCAGAGATGAACTGATCAAACAGCAGCAGCAGAAGGTAAACCATCCTGCTATCCTTCACTGAAGATGCATTGAAGCTGAAGCATGTGTTATCTGTGGAAGCCCGGATAAAATAAATGAAAAACCTCCATCTGACTTTTTCATCTTACATTTCTGAAATGTCTCCCAGTTCTGACTTTTTCTTTCAAATTGCAGCAGAAAAAGGCAGAATTGTGAGAGATGAATTTAGAATTCTGAATTTCTGTCTTGAAATTCTGACATTTTCTCAAAATTCTGAGTTTATATCACACAGAATTGAGATCAAAAGATGCTATTATCCTTATTTACTTTTTTATTCCATAGTGGAAACTGGCTTGTGTAATTATTTATGCCAATGCATCAACAAGCAGATTTGCAAATATAAATCAGTGTCTGTCTGCTCATCATACAAAGTGATTTTTTTTTTTTTTTTTGCTTCATAAGACTTAAAGATGCCAGTTGAGTATTATGGATTAATTTCATCTTTAAATGTCATTTTTGAAGCAGTTCATTGCTGGCATTAAGATGGGCTTTAATAAAGCTTGGCAGTCTATGCAGTAGAAACGTGAAAACTGTTTTCAGATCAGTACTCCATGGTGTTTCTTTTTGCCTAAAACGTCCAAAAAACTGGATGAAATTCGGCAAACTTTGGCAGAAAAATAAGTGAAGGACCAATCATTATTTTGCCAAGCAAATGGGCCGATTCCATTACCGATTGCTGATTTTTTTATTTTATTTTATTTTTTCCTGTGTATAAGCAAAAGACAAAAAGAATGAAAGAGTAGATGAACAAGATGTTTATTTGCTCTATTATGGGCTAAACTGGCCTAAAAAACAAAAATATCTGTAGCCATTTCAAATTAGAGGCAACCACTGCATTTTAATCATGATTCAAACAAAGATGCTGCATGCATGCCACAGTTGTTTTATCTTGTCTTTGCATCCATATTCAGTGTGGCCAGACTCTGGCTGCTGTTAATGTCCCATCTACAGACTTCATAATATACTTCCACACCAATGGCATTCTGGGAAATGTCTGCAATGCGGTTTGTGTGCAAGTCTGGAACAGAGAGCAGTAGGGGTGTGCTATAATAACAAAAAATGATATTTTCTGGAATTTTGTCAATACTGATAATTAGATGATATTTTGCTGAGTGTGTTATTGTTGGTACTTTGGCCGTGGAGTTCTTACATTTATTCAGTAAATTTAATTGAAATAGTGAGACACTATGGGGCTGTTACCAATCAGATGAAATCAGCATCAACAAAGCTTGTGTTTGCAATGCAGAGGTGGCACAGAATCTGCATCTGAAGTGGCATTTAGATGACTGTTTAATGCAGGACATGAATGCATTTAACCTCCAGTTACAAATGCATTAATGACGCTTGATGCTTAAAAAAAACAAAACATTCAATACTGATATTCAAAGTTTCTGCAGATTTTATGAAGGTAAATTCAAGACTTGAAGACCAATTAAAGACAATTTTAGGAATAAATTCAGTGGAGCACAATGTGTCAATATGGTTTCTAAATGTAAATGTCTTTTTTAGCAACGCTTTTGAAAACACACAAACAAAATCAGGGCACTGCTTCCAACCACCAAAATATGGAAAGAACTTTTACTCATCACACTGCAAAAAGTGCTGTTCTTCCTCAGTATTTTTGTCGTTTTCCAGCGCAAATGTCTAAATATTCTTAAATCAAGATATATTTACTACAGAAGCAACAGTCTTGTTTTTGTTTTTTTTTAACTGATCAAAATGAAGCGAGTTTGATCGAAACAAGAACACATCTACCGTTTGGCTCAGAAAAATCAACTTAATTCAAAGGGAAAACAACTTCATACCTCATGTTTGTTCTTGTTTTAAGCATAAACTCACTTCATTTACTTCAGTTTCTCAGAAAACAAGACTTCACGTGTTCAGTTTGCATCTCAAGTGAATGTATGTTGATTTAAGGATGTTTAGATAGTTGTGTTGGAAAACAAAACAAAAATACAAGATATTAAGATATAAATTTTTGAAATGCATGCAACATTTCATGTGGAAGGGCGAATTAAGAATATAGATCAGAACTCAAAACGCTGTAGCACTGGCCAGTTTTGCACCGACAAGCAGTGCTAATCATTTACTAATTTTATCGTTTGAGAAAAGGAGGAGGAAACATGATAAAACGCCTAGAAAGGAAGGCATTTCTATTCACAAAATCATGAGATGAAGCAGGTGTTGAAGCCTCGCGGTCCTCGGACGGGATGCACAGAGTAAAATGACTGACCCAAACATAATTAAATATATTGCAAATAATCTGTTCTGTGTTTTCTGCAGAGGTGACGCCTGCACGACTCATCATTATTACATCATCCACTTGACGAGGAACTGATGAAGAACTGCTTGAGATCTGTGGATCATCACCATGTGTGACCCTGGAGCACAAAAGCAGTCTTAAGTCGCTGGGGTATATTTGTAGCAATAGCCAACAATACACTGTATGGGTCAAAATTATTGATTTTTCTTTTATACCAAAAATCATTGTGATATTAAGATCATGTTCCATGAAGATATTTTGTAAATTTCTTACCGTAAATATATTAAAACTTCATTTTTGATTAGTGATATGCATTGCTAAGAACTTCATTTGAACAACTTTAAAGGTGATTTTCTCAATATTTAGATTTTTTTGCACCCTCAGATTCCAGATTTACAAATAGTTGTATCTCAGCCAAATATTGTCCTATCATAACAAACCATACACCAATGGAAAGCTTATTTATTCAGCTTTCATACGATGTATAAATCTCAGTTTCGAAAAATTGACACTTATGACTGGTTTTGTGGTCCAGGGTCACATTTGAGTCCCACCAACTTGGAATAACATCTAGCTTGTTTTATCTCTAGCTGTACATATGATGACCTGTTTTTTTAAAATGCTTTTTTATTATGCATGTTTTAATATTTAGCTACAATAAAAATGAATGCATTCTCCTCACTCCAAGTCTGAAAAATGTTTTATTTTTCTTTTATACAGCATATTAGAAGTATAAATGTTCTTATGATAAATTCACAAAAACTAAAGCATCCCCTGAACACTGTCATCCAAGCATTACTTGCGTGTTCTCTCAAAACTGATCGCTGCGCGTCAGACGCAGTTTAGAAGAACATGCCCTCGTTTTATTAAACCGAAGCATAGACACGTGAGCATCGAGATGCTTCGTCAAATACAGATACAAAAAATGATTCCCACAGTCACTCTTCAGGTGCATTTAAAGGCAAACCGGGCATGTTTTCAAATATATTAATGATGGTTTACTGAAGAACTTTGAGATGGACAAATTTAGGGATTGCACTCGGACAACACTGCATTGCATTCAACTGCATCAATCTGACAACAGTATGATTCAAATTTTGTTAGCAATAACTTATCATGCAGTTAAAAAAAAATAGATAAGCACACAAATGTTGTCGATTTTTGTAAAATGCATTTGCAAAGAAGTGAATAATCCTATGAATGGTTGTGATGGTAGCGTTAGGAGTCGACCCAGCTCTGCTCCACGATGGCCGACACTCTCTTCTCATATTCACGTTTGTTCTCCTGATAGAGCTGAGCCGCTTGACTGTTGGCTGGGCTGTTTGGATTGGGCTCGTCTAATAGAGACTAAAAACAACCACACAAATCTGAACGAGTGTTCAACCTTCAAGAATAACACATGCAGCTCATATTGCAGCTCATATTTCACCCACAAATCACAAGACTCGTATTGTTTGTCAACGGAAAATTAAACAGCGGTCATAAAAATATGAAAACATTAACATTTTTTCCTGCTTTCACTGACAGAGATCTTTTTACAAACTAGGCATCAGATTTTCATGTTGCAATAGTTGCTGAAGCGGAAATAAGTTGCAAAAAGTGGTAACACTTCACAACAAGGTTCATTAGTTAACATGAACTAAGATTGAACAATACTTCTATTGCATTAATTAATCTTAGTAAATGTTAATTTCAGCATTTACTAATGCATTATTAAAATCACAAGTTGTGCTTTAGTTAATGCACTGTGAACTGTGACTGTATTCTTATTAACTAACATTAATAAATGCTGTAATGTGTTGATCATTGTTGGTTCATGTTAGTTAATACATTAACTAATGTTAACAAATGACACCTTACTGTAAAGTGTTACCGTGTTGTTATATTGTAACAGGTATAACAGAAAGGTATAAAGAACTATGCATTTTTTGGGTCACACTTTATATTAGGTGGCCTTAACTACTATGTACTTACATTAAAAAATAAGTACAATGTACTTATCGTGGTCATATTACATTGCAAAACAATTTTGCTGCTATTGAGGTGGGATACGGGTAAGGTTAGGGACAGGTTTGGTGGTATGAGTAGGTTTAAGGGTGGGTTAAGGTGTAAGGGATGGGTCAACAGTTTAATTATAAATGTAATTACAGAAATTAATTACAGATGTAACTACATGTATGTACACAATAAGTGCATTGTATCAAATGATTAATTTAAATGTAAGTACATATTAGTTAAGGCCACCTAATATAAAGTGGGACCATTTTTTCTGTATCGATTAATTGTATTTAAATGTTTCAAACCGATTAAAGCACAAAAGAATTTTAAAGAACAATTCGTTTTACAATAACATCTCATTAGTAAACATTAGTTAATGCATTAACTAACATTAACAATGAGAAAGAGTTACTTTTGTTACAGAAGTTGTTAACGTTAATTCAAAAAAATACAGTTGGACTTTTAGTTCTTAGCTCAGGTCCATTAAAAAATAATTACTAATGTGTTATTAAACATTAGCTGAGATTAAAAAGTGCTTTAGAAGTAGTTTTCATTGTCAGTTACTTATTAATGAATTATTTTTAGCATTACAGCGGTGTTGATGGGAAAAGTATTCATAAATACATTCTAACAATCTGAATAATAATTATTCACTGTATTTTGTAGTGCCTTTGATAATAGCATCATGCATGTTCATTATTGTGATATATTGTATTTTTGTATATTGCATGTGTGTATTACCAACACTATTCCTACCAAAAATTCATTTATTTTCAGGATTTAAAACAATAGAAAATGCAGATATACATACGCATTTTAATCTGAAATAATAAAATACACTTGTAAATAGAAGTGTAACGAGAACAAACCCATCATGCACCTGGATGGATGTCAGAATGGAGGAAACGTCATACGTGGGACTCCAGCGATTCTGCAGAATGTCTAAACATATACTGCCATCTGCATAGACTGACAAACACAACATCATTCATCAGACACACTGCAAACGCTGATCGGCCAGCACTACTCCAGAACACGGTCAGCAGCTCACCATTTGGGTGAAACATTTTGGAGATGAAGCGAACCGTAGGAGGCTTGTTAGGATATTCTTCTGAAAATTCAATAACCAGCTTAAATGTTCCTGCGGAGAGAGAGAGAGAGATTTCAGATTAATACAAATAACATCGACACATCTAACAGCAACCTAGATGCCAGCAACCCAGCAAAATTCATGTCCATATGTGATCCTGGAGCACAAAAGCAGTCTTAAGTCGCTGGGGTATATTTGTAGCAATAGCCAAAAATACATTGTATGGGTCAAAATTACTGATTTTTCTTTTATGCCAAAAATCATTAGGATATTAAGTAAAGATCATGTTCCATGAAGAGATTTTGTAAATTTCCTACTGTAAACATATCAAAACTTCATTTTTGTTTAGTAATATGCATTGCTATGAACTTCATTTGGACAACTTTAAAGGTGATTTTCTTAATATTTAGATTTTTTTGCACCCTCAGATTCCAGATTTTCAAATAGTTGTAACTCGGCCAAAAATTGTCCTATCCTAACAAACCAGACATCAATGGAAAGATTATTTATTCAGCTTCCAGATGATGTAAATTGGCCCTTACGACTGGTTTTGTGGTCCAGGGTCACATATGACTAGGACTGCAACAACTAATCAATACAAAATAATCAACAACAAATTAAATAAGCGACTGATCCATGACATCAAATTTGACCAAAGTCTGAGCCTTTACGCACAATAGAAATAATCATATGATTTTCTAACATGCACAGTTAAGGATATAAACTGCAAAATGTTATTATTAAGATATGTTTCTATTTTGATGCAACGGAACATGCTGTTCAAAACTAATTATATTGTAATAAAAAAAAATAAAAAAAAATAGACTGTGCATCAAACAGTGTAATATTTTGCACATTTATCTAAAATACAAATTTTTGAACGGCAGTGTATATTGTTAGAAAACATTTCTATTTTGAATAAATGCTGTTCTTTTTAGCTTTTTATTCATATAAGAATCCTGGAAAAAGTATCACAGGTTCCAAAAAGATATTAAGCAGCACAACTGTTTCCAAAATTGATAATAAATCAGTATATTATTATGATTTCTGAAGGATCATGTGACACTGAAGACTGGAGTAATGATGCTGAAAATACAGCTGCAGATCACAGAAATATTTCTATTTTAAAGTATATTAAAATAGAAAACTGTTAAAATTGCAAAAATGATTTTTTTTAATAAAAGCCTTGATGAGCAGAAGAGACTTCTTTAAAAAAAACCTTAAAAGTCTTATTTTTAAACTTTTTGAAATATATATAAACATTTTGAGATTATATATATATATATATATATATATATATATATTTATGTTTCCATATATATATAATGTTTCTATTTATATATGTTTATATATATATATATATATATATATATATATATATATATATAAATACAATTATATATAGAGAGAGAGAGAAACATTTTTGATTTTTATATATATATATATATATATATATATATATATATATATATATATATAAACATTTTGAGATGTGTGTGTGTTTCTATATATATAAAATGTTTCTATATATACAAACTATATATATATATATATATATATATATATATATATAGATATATATATAAATAGATATAATTTTTATATATATAGAGAGAGAGACATTTTTAGATTATATATATATATATATATATATATATAAATAGAAACATTTTTAGATTTTATATATATATATATATATATATATATATATAGACACATTTTGAGATTATATATATATATATATATATATATATACATATAGAGAGAGAGAAAGACATTTTGTGATTATATATATATATATATATATATATATATATATATATATATATAGATTATATATACATTTTGAGATTAAGAAATCACTATTGGTACACAGCCTATAAATGTGTTAATGTTGAGACTACAGTTTATAAACTATGAATTAACTATACACTAACAGTTTGCAAATTATTTAATATTGAATAATACTGAATTACTTTAAAACGATTAACTTTTTAGTAATCATTAATAATTGGATTTTTTTTTTTATAAACTAATCAAAGAAATAATGGTCACACTTTATTTTAAGGACCAATTCTCAATATTAACTAAGCATTAACTACAACTTTGGCCTCAATAAGATCCTAATTTGCTGTTATTAATAGTTAGTAAGGTAGCTGTTAAATTTAGGTATGGGGTGGATTAAGGGATCTAAAATATGATCGTGCAGAATACGGCATTAATATGTGCTTCATAAGTAAGTACTAATAAACAGCCCATATGCTAGTAATATGCATGCTAATAAGAAACTAGTTAATAATGAGAATTGGTCCTTAAAATAAAATGTTACCAAAATAATCAACTAATCATCAATACAATTGTTAGTTGCAGCTGTGAAAATGGCAGATTAGAAGTAAATACATCAGGTGTGTTGGACCTGAGCCCTGCAAAGCTTATAAAAGCTGATCAAAATTCAATAACTAATGCTGAGTTCATGTTATTAACTAGTATTTATTTGGAGGAATCAAGGACTGGCTCACCGTCTTCAAAAGGAGTTCCTACAGGCCTGCAAGCAAACACAGGAACAATGCTAATGATCTTCAAGCATTAACACAGATCCACATCTCTTCATGCACTGAACATCAGTTCATTTCAACAAACATACCCAAAAATCACTGCGTTCCACAGCATGATGTTGTTTTCTGAAGGAGCACCACTCACGCCAGTTGGAGGATCTTCTTGAAGTCTGCAAACAAATAGGAACAAGCTTATGTGTTATATATTAAATATATACGAGTCAACATCTGCTAAGGGTTAATAATGGAACAACAGTGATTTTTCACTATCGTTTACAACAGGATCTGCATTTTCATGGGTTTAAATAAACATTTTTTGTTATTAGAGACAACAAAAACAACTTTGTGCATCAAAACCACTCCTTTTCTTGTAAAAAAAAATGCACTTGTTTTTCAGGTCAATGATTTTGCGACAGCTAAACATAACATTTTTGACAAGCCAAACATGTCAGTCTCTGAGTAACACCTCATTTTATTTAAAACACAAATAAACTTCATTCCATAAAATCAGTATTACCTGCAAAAAAGCAAAAAAAAAAAAAAAAAAAAAAAAAAGGTTAGTTGGGGTGGGGTCAACAGTGCAATTATAGATGTGACAATAGAAATTAATCACAGATTAATTACAAACAGTGATTACAGTTTAAATATGAATTCAAAGTAAACATGTATGTGCATTGCATCTTTAAAAGATTCATTTAAATGTAAGTACACAGGCTAGTAGTTAAAGACACTTAATATAAAGAGTGTCCATTTTATATGAAAATAAAGAGTTACAGTAAGAATGCCGAGATATTTAATTATTCACTGTGATGCTATTTCTGGTTGGTTATTAAGAGCTGCATTTGAGAACATTTGTGGCCTAAACAAGCTTCTCTATGATGCCCACAAATGCTGTCGACCCTGACAAAAACTACTGTGGTACTGTACTATAGTACTTTAAAAACCCATCGCGACTGAACTCTTGTTCTGCTCATGCTAGCGCAGGCCTAGCGGCTAACGCTGCTAAAGGCTAGCCCGGAGTATAAACACAGCCCGCCTGAGGCCTCACATCGACACAAAACACTCGTCTGAAGACACAAACCTCTTAAAGTCTCTCATGAGCCGCCGTCTCGCCGGAGTAGACATGCTTTAATAACGGCTTACTGTCATTAAACGAGCAGAAGAGCGTCAGATTCAGGAGGATAGGTGTGACGCGCCGGTGACGTCACCCGTGACGCAACAGCCGCAGAGGCAAACTATATTTCATCTATTTTTTCATTGTTTGTATACAAAAATATGCTGGACTGATATCGAACATTTCATTAAGAAGAAATTGTGCATTGCTTTACAGCTGAGGGGTTCTGACATATTAATATACTTTAATGATCATGATATTGTTAAAGATAAGGCATAGACTTGTGCAATTATTAATATACATGGGAAAGTGTTTCATATTCATAAAATGAAATGGTCAAACCAAATTTTTCTCACTTTAAAAATGATTTCAAGCTTTATTGTAACACGTTACAAAACTGCACAAGTAAAAAGGCGATTAGAGCGTATAACATTGTATGTAAATATAACGTAGCATAAAATTGTATTTTTCCTGTGAAGATTATATATAATTTTTATTTATGTATTTTTTATTGATAAACAAATGTTTTCAGGCTCTATCACGTGTTTTTGGTTGAGGACTCATTTCTCACTCCACTTCTTTTTACTAATAAACAATTCCACAGATTTTCAAAACAATAACTTGAGGATTTTTAATGATGAAGTCATTTACATTCCTCTTCTTATTAATGTTTCTGTTTTTATTTTAATCATAGTTATAAAGTTTTATATAAATTTATATATATATATATATATATATACACACACACACATTTTATTTATTTTTTTAGTTTATTTATCCTTTTTTAACTTATATTTACCCTCTTTTATGTGTGTTTTTCTCATTTCTGTTGCTCTATAATGTTCACCTGAAGGTGTTGGTACAGTATCGTTAAAAAACAACGCAGTGGCAATTATTTTATTCATATTCATCTTTTTGTTTAACTGGTAGGTCTAATAAAAAATGTCACTGATTCTTAAAATAATATTAGAATTTTTTTCAGTGATTTGGATAATGTGGTTTAGTTTGCTCTCCTCTAGATATTAATATATTTCATCTTTCATTAATTAAATAATTCTAATTAATTTAATAAGACTTTTTAAAAATTATGTTCATGTTTTGCAATTATTTTCAAATTATTTATTTTATTTATTAATTTATTTTTAATGTTTGCCCTCTTTTGTATGTTTTTTCTCTTGTTTGTTACAGGAGATTTTCTGTTGATGCTCTGTAATGTTCTCCTGATGGTGTTTGTACAGTTTCATTCCTGTTTTTTTTTTTTTAAATATAAAACACAATGGCGCTTTCAGTGCTAAAATAGTTTTTACACTAAAAAAAAAGTTACTTGTTGCTTGAGGTACACTCAGTGAAACCATGAACTCATCTTCAGATCTTTCTCCATGTCTGCAAAACAACTTCTTTTATTTATTTTTTTGCTGTGTTTTTCAAAACACTAAACTGTTCTCTACATTAGACACAAAACTAACATCTATTGTGTGTGGTTTGGAAACTCTGCCATTCAAAATACCACTCATTTACTGATTACACCAAGTGTGCATGTGAGAAAACACTTGCTTGATCACTATAAAAAAACTTTTTCTTTACACTAACGAGGCTATTTGTTTACAGTATCTTCTATATCTTCTATTATGGCTCATTTTCTTTACACAGAAAACCCCAAAACACACAAAATGCAAAATGTTACACATCTCTGGCAAAAGCAAATACCTCAAAACTATTCCAACTCTTCTCAAAATAATGTTGTTGCAACATACCTCTTCACACAAGCATCAAAAAAAGATTTAGCCCTTTAAAAGATTGGTATAATTCTAACTTTACATCACAAGAGTAAAATGATATGTCATTTCATAAAAAGAGATAAACTTTGTTTCATGTTGACTTTAAGGTTTTGCGCAGACTAAAAATTGAAAATTGAGAAAGTGTGTGAAAAACCAGTTGTGCAAGCATTTGAAAAATGTGCTGCAAATATACAGTGTTTTGCAGGTGGAGTATGAGTTCATGGGTTTTGGAAGATGTGGTGGATACTGAATGCATTTAATGTGAAAGCAATGAAAATGATTTATAAGTTGGTCCACATGGACTTATGTTTCACCAACTGTGTGAAGAGTTGTTTTGACCAATACATGAAATGGAAAAACTAAAATTAAATACATTTTAAATTAAATAAACCAAACACACATGCAAGAGTGAATGTGCACGGATAAATCGTTTATAATAAACCCATTCCATTAAAAATAATAATTGCGAATTTTGATTTCTTCTACAAAATGAAGCTTCCTCACTGCCCAATTATGAATGTAATATGTATCAAGAATTATAAATAGAAGATGATGATGCATCATTACAAAATAATAGGCTAGTTTATCTCTAATTTTTTTTTTTTACATAAACTTAAAATTAATTTAACCGTTGACGTATTAATGAGATCCTATTGCCGTAAAGGAAAACGCCCAACGACGAATTTGGGAACCAATCGGAAAGCCAGAACAGCTCCGGGCGGCCAATCAGAGCGGAGCAGCAGCTGCGAGCGTCCAATCAGCGTCGAGCCGGCTCTCGGTGTCTGATGTGAGGAAGACTGAGGTGAAAACAACTGTGGCTCAGGGTGGGACTCTGAAGGCCGACGGCTTCTCAGTTCCTCACAAGAGGAATCCCCTTAATTAATTATTTCAAGATCCCTGGCCATATGTACCTCTCAAAGTAATCTTTCGATAAAAGGTGGATATTCGTGGAAAGCTGGGTGAAGTTAGAGCAGAAATTAGCGTGAAAACCGAGTAAAAAGCAGACATGGACGAAAAGGCGTTTTCGAAAGAGCTCGATCAATGGATTGAACAGCTCAATGAATGCAAACAGCTCTCAGAAAACCAAGTCAAGAGCCTCTGTGAGAAGGTATGTATGTGCAATACAGCATCAACGTCGAGTTTCAGTGTTTATTTGGGTTTTCCGCGTTAGCCGCTCAGTTACAAGATGGCGGAATTTTAAACGGACCATACACTCACAAGAAACTACGATTGTACTTAATTTCGTGACAAAACACAACACAAGTCAAAAAGTCTTCCGTAAATCTTTTATGAAATCACTTGTGGTGAATATTGAGTTGATTTGTGCGGTTTATGAATTACGGTAGCCTGAAAGTTACAGTATTATTCAATCTACCGGAACCCGCAGTAAACCGCGACTTGTTAGTATGTTACTAAATCTTCTGTTGTGATAAAAACAACATGTATGTATGTATGTATGTATGTATGTATGTATGTAGGTTGTCGCGAGTTTCTACATGTAACGTTATAGATGTTTATTTGAAAACGCGACGCTGCTTCCTCGTCGCTCAAGCGCTCTTAAAATGGCGCCTGTGTATCTGACCATCATCTCCACACACTATTATCCAGCACTCTTTGGACTTTTATACTCCTGTAACATACTTACTCATTCGTCCAAAAGTGTGCATGTAATTTAGGTGTGAGCCAAGAGTGTGTGAAAGATTTGGTTGCATTTTGGGAGCCGCTTGAAGATTTAAGCATGTTGGTCGCTGTTGATGCAGCGGATTGTGTTAGTTGTGCTCGGATTACTCATGAAAAAACCTCTCTAGCAAAAGAAAAATGGCTATTAAGTCACAGCAACTGATTTTATATAACAGGTAATCTCGCAATCAGGTATTATCATGTGGATTGATAAAATCACTTTCTGAAGCTGTATTTTCAGTTAGTGGACATGTTCTTTTTTTTTTTTTTTTTTTTTTTTATCCTAAATCTAAGCCCAATTCTTGTTTTGTTTTTTTTGTATGTGAATGCCTATTTTGTGTTTTTTTAATCTGTTTTATTGTCTATGTTGTAAATGCATAGTATAACTCTTATTCTAAACAATTCGTTTAAATTTAGTATTTCTGCAATGCTTTTATCCAAAGCGACTTACAAATGAGGACAATAGAAGCTATCAAATTCAACAAAAGAGCAATAATATATAAGTGTTGTGACACGTCTCAGTTAGCCTAACAAGTTAATAAATAAAAAAGAATACCAGTAAATAGAATATAAAAAATGAATAGGGAATGCTAGTGTTAGAGGGTCTTTTTTAAATAAAAATAAAACATGTCAAGAACAGACGATGCTAGTGTTAGAGAATCATATTTTTTATTATAAATAAAAAGAAAACAAGTCGTTAGGATAGAAATAGAATAGAGAGTGTAAGGGTCAAGTGTTTTTTTTTTTTTAATAAATAAAAAATAAATAAATTTTAGAGGGCACCATGTATGTTTCATTAAAATCTGATGAAGCGTCGGACTTCTCTGGTGACGTTTGCAGGACTTCGTCGACTTGATTGCACAGATACTATTTAAACTGAACTGAGCTGGACAATGACATCATTGAATTCAGTAATGAAATGCCTTTAACTGAAAATTGAGTGTTTAATCTTGTCATTTTACATTATTGACACTATTTTCCTATTTTGATATTGGAAAGTTGCTTTGACACAATCTGTATTGTTAAAAGCGCTATATAAATAAAGGTGACTTCTCCAATCATTTTGTTCTCTTAAACTCCTCCCCTTCAAGCTCATCTGCATACATACACGCCCACATCTCAACATCCAACTGACCTATCGGTAAGCCCCGCCCCCCTTAGTTACTGTTGCTCCCTCGGATAAACAAACAGAGTTGCTCACTGTCTTACAATGACAGCTGCAGTGTGAAAACCTGTCACAAGATGTTCTTGAACAATATTGGACACAGAAGGACCACCATTCAAGTGGGAATTAAATATGCCATGGAGGGATATATAAAAGATTTTAAAATAAATATGGTGGGTAACTCGATTAATTTGGAAGGCGAGGGTTTACAGACGGGAGAAACCTCATGTTACGGACGTCACAATCGCAGATGACAACAAGCAGGATCAACACTGTTCATGTTTAACCATTTTAATATGGAGAGGCACTGAAATGTAGACCTTCGTTTGTGTGTTTTTGACCTGCACTGTACATGATATGAGAACAGTCCACTATTTAGGTTTGTACATTAGCATTGACTCACTAACTTCAACGTTAGCTAGTTTTAGCCAGAGATACCTTGCTGAAGCACAAGATGACATTAACGTTCTGCTTGAGCAGATGAAAATTGTAACTTAATGAGAGTATGACAACCAGAAAATTAACATTTTCGTCTTAAATCTGATTCTGCTTTAGCCTAGATTTAAACTGCTGATTTTGTCTGGCCAGAGGAGAATGACACTATTTCGACAAACTATTTCCCCGTCTAAATACTGTAAAGCTGATATAAAGCCACCCAGCTTTATATCAAGCCGATGTAAAGCTGCTTTGACACAATTTGCATTGTTAAAAGCGCTATACAAGTAATATTGACTTGACTTAATTGGGATTAGAGTTTAATGCTTACGGACATTTTGCTCTGTTTTGTTTGGGTTTAGGAAATGGAATAAAATGAATTCTATTGCCTATCCTCTTTTAGGATACCTAGAATCAGTGTTACAAGTACCTCAGGCACATCGGTTTTCCATTTTTGTAGCATAAACACCATCAAACCGATGCAAAGTTCGGATCTTCCAATGTTTCTTTATGGCGCTTAAACCTAAAGATGTCTGAGTTCTGTTCCCTGTGCAACTAATACTGAACTGCCATTGGCTCATCCGCGTTCGAGGGGAGGGACTTACCGATAGGTCAATTAACAACTGGTGCATTGACCCAAGTCCCACCCTGCATTTTTTGTTTGTCAGTAATCAATTACTATTGGATGTTTGTCCCTATACCGAAGAAAAGATCTGCTCTTTTCGTTTAATTGTGATTTTAAATGTTTGTTCTTGGCTTATAAGATTATCAGCTGACTAATTAAGAGAGTTATGCTTTAGACCTTTGCAGACTGAACTCACAGCTTGGAATCCTGTAAACTGTAGTTTATCGTTGGCTTTATTGCAGATTTGCATCACTCATATCTTGAAAGCTAAATAAATCATCAGCATGTATGGACAAGGCTGAGCGCAATTACTTTTTGACACTTTCCATTCCACCTTAAATGATGTGATGTGTTCATAACATGTTTGTCTACAGAGGAGTTTCATTAATAGTGGGTGCGTTCAGTATGACGCCTAGGCTTCATATACAGTTGTTTAGGTCATTGCATTCAAAATCCAGTTGGCTCAAAACTCAATTTTTATTAGACTGTAGATCAGAATTTATACAGAATGCAGATTTTCTTTTTTTATCTGCAGAACGAAATTAAAATCTTAATGATTTTAACTTACATTTACATTACATTTACATTTAGTCATTTTGCAGATGCTTTTATCCAAAGCGACTTACAATTGGGGAATACCTAAAGCGATTCATCTTAAAGAGGCAAACAGACGCAGGAAGTGCTCGTAATACCAAGTCTAAAGCATTGTTCAAATAAGTACAAGCTAGCAAGGGAAGGAATAAATAAAGAGAAAGACAAAGGGTTTTTTTGTAACTGTTGACTTGAATTAAAAGAAACCTCAAAAATGTGCAATCAAGAGAAAAGAAATTAAGTTTTGTCAAATAAGAATGAACCTCTAATTGGGCATCTGATGACCCCTTTAATACTACACATTGTCCACAAGTTGACATGATTCTTTAAGGTCTTAATGAAAAGTCTATAACATACTTTGGTTAAAATTTCTCAATGGTAGTGTAAAACACCCATTTTACCTTGTCAAAAACAGCTCTGTTCACAGCCAGCTGTTTCAGTGCACGTCTCTTTAAATGCTAATGAGCTCTGCTGACCCCGCCCCTCTCTTCCGTGGGGTGACGAGCCGTTCTCATGAGACTGTAAACTTTAGCCATGGACCTTGCTAACTAGCACATTATTAGGAAAGGCGATTTGCAAAGATTCATAAAAAAAAAACCTTATACTCAATTCTTCTGGAGGTGAAGCTGGATCACGTATGATTCGCGTGAACATAGACTAGGGGTGTGCGACGTTGACAAAATATCTCTGTATTCTGGAATTTTATCGATAACGATAATTAGCCTAGACAATATTTTGCTGAGTGTGTTATTGTGCTGGTATCTTAAGGACTGCCATAGACAGCTGACTCTTAAAATTTGATATTCTTCATATTCTGTGTGGTGGTCAGTTCACACTGATAGAAATGAATCTTTTCCAATAAGTTTAAACTGATTTTTACATTTTATGGGCATCTTTACCTTTATAAAGCTATTTTTATCTAAAAGTATTATCTTTTGAGTTAAATTCTTACATTTTAATCAGCGAATTAGAATAATAAGACATTTGGGCTGTTACCAAGCAAATGAAATCAATATCAACAAAATTCATGTTTGCAATGCAGAGAAAACACTTCAGAAGCTGCATCTGAAGTGGCATTTATGTGTATTTACACACTGTTTAATGCAAGACATGAATGCATTTAACCTGCATTTACATTATATATATTAAACACAAAAATACTGATATTTGAAATTATTGAAATAATAAAAGCTACTTTAAGTTAGGGGTTGCACTGACTAGTCGACTGATGGACTTCAGTGCTTTGCCATGATGCTTTAAGCTTGACGTCGAGTAGTCGCTGGTCCTATAAAAGGTGCAACAGGATAAGAAATCCACACTTACGCTCCGTTTCCAAACAGTTAAAATTACAAATTAATTCATACTCTGAAAGCGCTCCACAAGACGTGTGATTATATTACTGGATGCTCGAAATTGAACAGGAGAATGCATGTTTAAACAGCTTATTGTACAGGTAAGTTAATCGCCGTTCTAATCTAATGTGCTAATGCATTGTAACGCGCGCACACACAGGCTACAGACAGTAGTGCATACAATACATCGCGCAGGTCGTGCGCACAGAATCATTCAGCGCGGAAATGTATTGTCAACTGTTCTGTGATTTCTCAATAAAATAGCTTAGAAACTGAAAAGTTCAAGCATATATTTCTTAACTAAATCCCACAGCTTCACTACTAGTAGAGAGACGCTGCCAGGTAGAATTAATTCACACACACAATCGCTCTCACTAATGCATTCATTCATATGAATGTAATCTTTACTGTGCTACTTATCTGTATCTGATTTAGAACGAGCAGAAATCTGTGAGAAAAATAACAACCCAAAGACGAAAGAACTGTTAAAAATAAGCTGTTATAGGAGCATTAGCCATGTGGGCAGTGCTGTGTCACATGCCATAGCTGTGCACAAGGTGTTTGTCACAGCTCCAGACTAATTTGTTCATTAATGGCGTCATCAGCGACTAGTCGACTTCGACTCGACTTTCATCACATAAAAGTCGGCTTTAAAAAATCAGAAGTCGTTCAACCCCTACTTTAAATGTGAAATTGAAACCGTCAGTAGGTGGCAGCAAGTCACTGTTAATAAGTGAGTCATTGCGATTGAACCGAATCATTTAAATGGTTGATTCGTTCAGGAACGAAACACCGTCATATTGTTTAGAGACGCAAAACAGTGCTGTGACTGTTTAGAAATATTTTTATCGAAATTGCGCAAAACAGGAAATATTGTCTAAAACGTAAGTCTCTTAATTAACTTCTTGTTTGATGAACTGTTGTAAAAAAATCTATCACAATTGTAATCATGGTATTTTTTGGGAAAAAAAAAAAAAACGGCACTCTTCGTGTGAAATTGATTAACTATATGAAGTGGTATACATATATACATTTTCTGCCCCATGTCTTGAATTTGTGATCATTCTAAATGCATTTTATTAGCCTAAATCATGAAGCAAAAGAACGCACTGTAAATGCGCACTCGCACTAATCTAGACTTCATGTGTGCACTCTGTAGGGATGTTTTGAATGCTTTTTTCAAAATACTCAATGTCAACTCGCACACCCCTAACAGAGGAATTTAAGGTAGATCAGGAGGTGCATTCCCTTCATAAACGTAATCCTCTGCGTCTTCAGCGGCTCACATGTCGGGAGTAAATGACGACTGCTATATTCATTATTACATCTAATAATAAAACGCCTCAATCGCTTACGAGTCATTCTTGTCTTCGTCTCTGCTCCGGCATCGAAACAATGGCGGACTGATGACAGCTCACTCGGGGCGGAGCTGTGATTAAAACCAGTGTCAGTCAACCACTGTGGGAGGGGCCTGTGCAAAACTACAACAGCCTGATCTGAGAAAGTAATCACTATTATTGGGGATTCAAAAAAAAAAAAAAAGCACTGGTTTGATTTTTATCATTATAGGGTGGATGTGTACACACATTGCCAACACACATTTATGTTCAAACAACATGTAAAAGTAAATTTTGTATCCAGTGACCCCTTTAAAGACTTAAGGTAACTACTAGACTATTTAAAATATAATTAGCAGCTTCCTAGGTTGATGTTTTTTTGTTTTCTATATTGTTGACTGAATTATCTGGACAGCTACATGTTGAGCATTGCGCTGAGCTAATTAAATTTCACAAGTGTGGGTTTTTACCTGTGTTTTTAAGCACTTGAGGGTGTGTCTTGTGTGCTTGGGTTAATTAAACGTCACTAGAAAACTGCAATAAGCTGTTCTAAAATCACTGTAAACCATGGCTTCATAAAATAAACCCACAGTAATACTGATGTTACGTGTGTTTATAGCATATTGTACAAAGTGGCTCAGACAATCATAATCGAGGACTGTCATAATAATAATGCTGTTGTTTTTCCATGCGTCTGCTGCTTTGCCTCGGTAGATTTTTGTGTGAACTTTCAGACTGATTTCATTAGGCACACCAAAATGCTCAACATCATTTTACTTCAGTGTTTATCAGGGCCTTTATGATGATAGGATTAGAATAATGAGATTTTGTTTTATTTATTTGTTTTCTCTGCAGGCTAAAGAAATCCTGACCAAGGAGTCTAATGTGCAGGAAGTGAGGTGTCCGGTCACCGTGTGTGGAGACGTACACGGCCAGTTTCATGATCTCATGGAGCTCTTCAGAATCGGAGGAAAGTCACCAGACACAAACTACTTGTTCATGGGAGATTATGTCGACCGAGGCTATTACTCTGTGGAAACAGTCTCGCTGCTCGTCGCTCTCAAGGTACGGGCCTGTTTTGGTAGTTTTTGATCTACATTTCATTAATATTAAAGGCATAGTTCACCCAAAAATGAAAATTATCATTTACTCCCCCCTCAATTTGTTCCAAACCTGTATAAGTTTCTTTCTTCTGTTGAACACAAAAGAAGATATTTTGAAAAATGTTTGTAACCAAACAGGTGCTGGTAGCCATTGACTTCCATAGTATTTTTTTCCAGACTATGGATGTCAATGGCTACCGTCAACTGTTTGGTTACGAACGTTTTTCAAAATATCTTCTGTGTGAGTAAACGATGACAGAATTTTAATTTTTGGATGAACGATCCCTTTAAACTAGCATGAATTGTAAATTGTGTCCATTTAAATAAGTATTTATGGTTAAAACAACACCACAGCTTTAACAAAGATTAATCTGTATTTAACTTATGCAGCGAGCATTGTGTTATTTTACACTTAATTATTACATTTCTGCGCCTGAATACTACTGTTACTGCCTTCATTCTTAACTTTGTGTTGTATTCATCTATGCTTGTAATTGTTCTTGTTTTATTACTGATTTTATTAGTTGAGCTAGTAGTTTCTGCTGGGGTATAGAAGTACTTAAAGTAAGCTTTTAATAATAAATGAAAACCAAACTTTTTAAATATTTGTTTTTTGCTGATCTGAAAAATGATCCGATCCGTGACTCAAAATCTATAGTACGATCCGAACCGTGAGTTTTGTGATCCGTTGCATCACTAATCTTAATCATAACAGAGAGGTTGGATAGTCATGTCACGACATTTGGGAGGTTTCAACTACTAATTAATAACCAACCTAAAGTTAGTATTTGTGTGTAAAACACTTTTTGTTTGTTTGTTTATTTGTTATAAGTTAGCATCTCATGTTGCTCTGAGGATTTTTTTTTTTTTTTTTTAAATATATTTGTGTCATGTTATATAATTTTTATTTTTATTTTTTTTGCTCATTTGACTGGTATAAAAATGAAACGTACTTGTTCATTTAAACATTTAAATACTGATATCTTCTCATATATTTGTCACATTTATTTAGAAAGAATGATTAATTTCTATAAATTTTCCACCAATGTATATACAATCTGATAAGGTTTGAGCGCTCTCTCCCACCTCACTGTATTGTTATCCTTTCAGCCAGAGCAACACAGTTATAATGTGATTTATGACATATGCCAAATATTGATATCAGGAAGTCCAGTGTCAACAGAGCATTGACAGATGAAATATGAAACCAAAAACATACACCATGACAATGTGTCATTTTTCTGTGTTCTTTGAGCGGTCTCTGGTAACTTATATATTTATAATGAAATATATAATTAGTATTTATTATGGTATAGCCTTTAGTTGACTTGATGAGAATATTGCTTGTGAATAAATTATATTTACAGAACAATGTTTAAAAAGAGAAATGGGGAAAATGGACATGTAGAAGGACAGGAGACACAATCACGAGACCATGTCCAATCAGTCTTTATGCAGGTTGAAGGCCAATTTTATTTTGTATATTTTTGTTAATCATTGGTTATGTCTTCAAACTGTAGGTAAGGTACCGTGAACGCATTACAATACTTCGAGGGAACCACGAAAGCAGACAGATCACACAAGTGTACGGCTTTTATGACGAATGCTTACGGAAATACGGCAATGCAAACGTTTGGAAATACTTCACAGACCTCTTCGATTACCTTCCCCTAACTGCCTTGGTAGATGGTCAGGTATGTCGATCTTCCCTCTGCTGGAGCTCAACTGTGTCACGTGTTTGATATTAAAACACTTTCTCCTGGGTTTCACCACTGTGTCTCTATAGAACATCAAGTCATTTGATCTGTTTGTTTGATTCCAGCCTGCCTGTCATTAATTCTGCGCTTCTGTTTAGTGACACTAGTGCATGTAGATGAAAGAAACTACAGCCCTATGAAATCCATTTTTATTTTTAGTTAAATTTAGCAATCAAAAAGCATGTCTAATTAATTGAGATCATGAAACTTATACAATTTAACAATTACATTTTAGAGCCCTATGAAATATGTTTTATTTTTTCCTCAAATTCTGTTTTGCGTTTTCTTTCTTCTGGATTTCATTTTAATGGTTTAAATAATTTAATAATCAAAAAGCACATATCAATTCTAAAATAATAACAATTCTATACAATAATAGGATCTCGTGAAATGTTTTGTTTTTCAGAATTTTAAAGGTAATCAAATGAAGGCATAAAACATGAAGTTTAAGAGATTTTTAGAGATTTACTGTTAAAAATCATAGGGCCCTCAGTAAACACTTCAAAGGGTATTGTGAAGGTTGCATCTCATTTTTTTGTTGATCTTTTTTGCTTGCAGATCTTCTGTCTTCATGGAGGATTGTCACCGTCCATAGACACTCTCGATCACATCAGAGCGCTGGATCGTTTACAGGAAGTTCCTCATGAGGTATTGGACATAAATGATCCTATCATGGCATTTAGCAGCAAACGGTGACAGCTGCAACCCTGCTGTGTGTTTTACATGTGCAGTTTGAGTCAAATGGCAGAATAAACCTAAAAAACGATGCTTTAAACCACACTAATGTCTCTCTGTCTGTGGTTTTCCTCAGGGACCCATGTGTGATTTATTGTGGTCTGACCCAGATGACCGTGGAGGTTGGGGTATTTCTCCTAGAGGTGCAGGTTACACCTTTGGGCAGGACATATCCGAGACGTTCAACCACGCTAACGGCCTTACGCTGGTCTCGAGAGCTCACCAGCTAGTGATGGAGGTGGGAACATCTCTTGATGCCACAATAGGCTCATAATCTTCTTTAATTTGAAGTTAGATAAATCGCTGCTGAATGAGACACACATCAGCTTTCTGTTATCTTAAATTCATATGTGGACACAAAGTGGAAAGTATTTGAATTTATTACTTTGCTATAAGATCAGTCGGGTCACACATCTTCAGATCTCGACAGTGTGAGCGTTTCACTCGCGACTAAAAGAAGTGTGAACTGTTTTGGGGATGGAGATTACAATACAGTTTAAGTGTTACTAACCCTTTAAAGTCAAAACATGGCACCGTTCACAGACTCACTGTTTCAGAGCAGTTCACAATCAATGAATACTCTGTATGTGTGCCAGTAGATTATAATAAATGTAATTTATTTTCTGTGATCAAAGCTGTATTTTCAGCATCATTACTCCAGTCTTCGGTGTCACATGATCTTCAGAAATCATTCTAATATGCTGATTTGCTGCTCAAGAAACATTTCTGATTTATTATCAATGTTGGAAACAGTTGTGCTGCTTAATATTTTTGGAACCTGTGATACTTTTTTCAGGATGCTTTGATGAATAAAACGTATTCTTTTCTAACAAATAACTCTTCACTATCACTTTTTAATCAATTTAACACATCCTTGCTGAATAATGATGGAGTAATGAGTAACTGAGTAATGGAGTAACTCCATCCTTGGAGTAATGATGCTGAAAATACAGCTTTGATCACAGAAATAAATTACAGTTTAAAGTATATTAAAATAGAAAAGCATTATTTTAAATTGTAATTACCCTTTTTATTGTGTTTTTGGTCAAATAAATGCAGCCTTGATGAGCAGAAGAGACTTCTGTAAAAACACACAAAAAAATCTTATATATCAGTGATTCATAACACACTTTTCTCCTCTAGGGTTACAACTGGTGCCATGATCGCAATGTGGTAACGATTTTCAGCGCACCCAACTACTGCTACCGCTGTGGGAATCAGGCAGCCATCATGGAGCTCGACGACACCCTCAAGTACTCCTTGTAAGTTGAAAAGCTTGATGGAAGCTAGGGCTGTCAAAAAAAAAAAAATCGAATTTCGAATATTCGTCAAATTCGAATTTTAGGCATGCGTCAGACAGCCTTATCAGTGGCACACGAGATGCGATGAAGATGTAGGTGTCGTTGCATTTTAATGCTTTTTTTTTTTAGCCTATCCAGCTAAACCCACTAGATGCGGCGCTGCTACGTTGTTCCTTCAAAATATTGCAGAAAAGGAGAACATCAATGCGGAGATGTTTTTAAATGAAAAAAGTACTCTGTGATTGGTTTTCAGTCCTTTGTATTAAACTATGCATACATTGCCTACATGATGCTGTTTTGATTCTAATTGTTTAAGCAGCTTAATTATGTGTGACCCTGGAGCACAAAAGCAGTCTTAAGTCGCTGGGGTATATTTGTAGCAATAGCCAACAATACACTGAATGGGTCAAAATTGATTTTTCTTTTATGCCAAAAATCATTAGGATTTTAAGTAAAGATCATGTTCCATGAAGATATTTTGTAAATTTCTTACCATAAATATATCAAAACTTCATTTTTGATCAGTAATATGCATTGCTAAGAACTTCATTTGGACAACTTTAAAGATGATTTTCTCAATATTTAGATTTTTTTGCACCCTCAGATTCCAGATTTTCAAATAGTTGTATCTCAGCCAAATATTGTCCGATCCTAACAAAACATACATCTTATTTATTCAGCTTTCAGATTATGTATAAATCTCAATTTTGAAAAATTGACCCTTATGACTGGTTTTGTGGTCCAGGGTCACATATATGGTTTATAAGCATCATTTTAAACATTATGCACTTTTTTTTTTCCAAAGATAGTCATGTTATTTTATTGCTTTGAAGAAATGTGCATTAGTAATATTTTGCTCAATGCTCCCTCTTGTGGCCTCAGGAGAGAAGCCAAAAGCCTCACTGAAATTATGCCTTTTAAATTCGAATATAGATATTTAAGTACAAAATTCGAATTTAGTTTTTCAGTCATTTTGACAGCCCTAATGGATGCAGATTGTTAAATGCTGTCCATCTGAAGGTGTCTGATCTGTTGTGGTGTGATTGCAGCCTGCAGTTCGACCCGGCGCCGCGCAGAGGAGAGCCGCACGTCACCCGCCGTACCCCCGACTACTTCCTGTGAACCCTCAGCTCTGCACAGTATTGCCATGATATTATAATCCTCATTCAGTTTAAAGTAAGGGGAGAGGAATGGGCAACAGTATAGAAAAGAGAAAACTGATCCAGTGAGAAACGTCTGTGGACCAAAAGGTGTGTGTGCCATATCCAAACCGATCCGACACCACGAGCACCAGATATTCCCGTCTGCTCCTGCTTCTGTCCTCTGCTCTTTAGATCAACAGGCTGTGAAACCCTCCTGAACATACGGTCATCTTCATGAACCCTGTTTGTGTTCTTTCTTTTTTTTTTTTTTTTTTTTTGT
>JAFVLL020009784.1:0-19260 GCA_021397915.2 Tor tambroides | reverse complement strand
GGGTGTATGTACAGACATTAGGCTGAAATAGGTAAGACAGCGAGCATTTTCCCCTCCCTGTATCATAAAGCTATTAAGTTACTATCAGCTCACCAGCAGCCGTTGCTTCCTGTGATACATAGCCACATTTCCCTCGCAGCTATGGCTCTGAGCCTTCACTGCACACATCTTATCACACACAGCTTATCTCCAACAGACAGTTAGTAAAGAGCAGAGACTAGCCACAGGTGATCCGGCCTCTGAAATCCTGAGCTCGGGTCTGAATCGCGGCCCCCAAGGCCAGTCCTGTCACGAGTCACGACTTGTGGAAGTGATCTGGCCTGAACCGTCAGAGAAAGTCAACTGTCCTCTCTTTTAACTTTGAACCCAGACTCACACGAGGACTCTGAGAAATTGCTAGTTTAGCTCCAGTCAAACTTTAATGAAATTTTCACATCAATGGGGATTTTTCAGAGACTAATGCAATGTAGACAGAAGATTACAAAGCATAAAGGAGGCAACGGAACAAAAGATTGCCAAAACAGCGCGTCACTGCCTGCCAAAACAAAAACGCTGCAAGAAAACATTATGAACGAGAAGACAAATTTAATTAGATCTGCATGATACATTTCTTTGCAAAAGGAAATTCAGACGTCTAACTCGACTCTCCCGATTTAATGAATTACTAAATTGAAATGTAGTATTCGTTGGTGTTTTTCCCTAAGACATTAAATACAGACAAATAGACAATAATAAATAGACTGTTCAAACAGTCTCAGTAGTGTTGCAAGTTTGCTTGACCTAATAACAAAGCATCCTTGATATTGTCCAATGTCAAACATATTAATAAATAAATACAAACAGTACTTATAAAAAATGAGTAGGCATACATACACTACCATTCAAAATTTAGAGGTCAGTCCATTTTTTTTTCTTTTTAAAGTTGGTCAAAAGTGAAAGTAAGGTCATTTACATTCTTTCAACAACAACAACAAATATTTTGAATTTTCTATTCATCAATGGAATGTATTACGGTTTCCACAAAATATTAAGCAGCACAACTGTGTTTAACATTGAGAATAATAAGAAATGTTATTTGAGCTAGAATGATTTCTGAAGGATCATGTGATATTAAAAACTGGAGTAATGGTTGCTGAAAAATTTGCTTTGCCACATCATAGGAATACATTACAATTTAAAATATATGATAAAAGAAAACTGTTCTTTTAAATGTATTTTTAACTGCATTTTTGATCAAATAAATGTAGTCAGAGACTTCTTTCAAAAACTTATATGTGACCCTGGACCACTAAACCTGTCATAAGTAGCACGGGCATATTTGTAGCAATAGCCAAAAACACATTGTATGGGTCAAAATTATAGATTTTTATTTTATGCCAAAAATCATTAGGATATTAAGTAAAGATCATGTTCCATGAAGATATTTTGTAAATTTCTTACTGTAAATATATCAAAACTTCATTTTTGATTGGTAATATGCATTGCTACGAACTTCATTGGGACAACTTTTAAGGTGATTTTCTCAATATTTAGATTTTTTTTTGCGTCCTCAGATTCCAGATTTTCAAATGATGTATAAATCTCAATTTCAAAAAAACTGACCCTTAAGACTGATTTTGTGGTCTAGGGTCACATATACTTATATACTTTACTTAAAAAGATATGCTATATAAAAACACCCAAAGATGAGAGATCAAGTAAGCTGAGCAGCTGAGAAGTGTTGGTTGTAATATATAATGAAGGTTAGAAACCACCCTGTACACGGTTAACCACATTCAAAATAGGCAGAATAGATTTTGTGATTAAATGAAGCCAAATTAGAGTTTTTTTTTGTCAAAGTTCAAAGCAATATGTGTGGTGCATATCTAAAAGTACCCAAATCTAAAAACCCCATACCAGCAGTGACATATGGTGGGTGCAACATCATGCTGATTGAAAAATCAAATAAATTAGGCATCTTATTAAATTCAAGTTTGGAAGGGCTCAGGAACACTCAAGATGAAAACCATACACTAGTCTAGTTAAATTTGGCAGGAAACACTATGAGATCCAAACACCTTCTTTATCTTTGGTTTCATGTGTGAATGAATGTGAGCACAGCCTCGCATGCTGCTTAATGCACTAATACTTGTTGCCTTTGGGGTTTAACATTGACCTTGTGGCAAACTGAGTTTGAGAGGGATTTTTAAAGCATGCTGGTGGCAAAGAAATCACTAGAGGTAAAAAAAAAAAAAAAAGAGAGAGAGAGAGAGAAAGGAAACAGAATGAGAGAGAAAAAATATGAACAGCTGTAACAAATATACTGTATATGTGGAGACAGAGGTAAAAAGACAGGCTGAGTGTAAAGAAATAAGAGGGAGAAAAAGACTGAATGACAGAGAGAGAGAGAGAGAGAGAATACCGTTGTTGAGGTGAAAGGGGAGGGCTGCAGCACAGGGCTGATTTATTTTGTGTGTATCTGTAAAGAAGCTTCCATCTGGCACGGCACAAAACCATCAACACTGTAATTAAAATGCAATTACCACCTCTCTGCTCCCCCAGCCACACTGTAATCCCAGAGAAGTCATTCCATCTGTGTCACACATATACACACAGACACACGGCCATCATTTTTCCTGCATCCCTCTCCTCTGTGAGTCCATCTCTTTTAACAAGCTTATGGACTCCAGAGCATCTACGGATGGGCTGTAGTCACCATAAAAAGAACATAGACTTCACGATCGCTGCTTAACAAGAGCACATCCACAGGCAGAGCTCTGTCACTCAGCAAGGGATGAGATGTTATTGCTGCTGTCTTCAACTTTCCAACTCAATGAAAAGCAGCTCATGCACTGGACAGAATCCACAGGATATGAGCTACATTCACACTGTGTGAAACAGAGGGTCCATACAGATGCACCACTTAGTGCAAAACTCAACCATAAGAATGGGCCGCTTTCTGGCAAGCTAAAGGGTCATTGCTGCCTTTTCACTACATCTTACAATCAGTAATATTGTGCACTGCATGCCGTTGTAGTCCAAGGTAAGCACGTTTATGAATCTAATCATGAAGTTGCATTATAGCTTTTAAAATTATTATTATTATTATTATTATTATTATTGTTGTTGTTATATTTGGGGGGGGGGGTAACAAAAAAGGTGAAAATATAATAAAATAAATAATTAGTCTAACTTGTAACTTTTTTCTTACAAGTATGATAATGATGGATTATTATTATTATTATTATAGTTTAAAATTTGCAATACATTAAAAAGTGCTTTATCTAAAAAAAGGTTTTATATTTAAAATAAAATAAAGTTCACCTAAAAATTAAATTTTTCCATTTGCAATATGCAATAAATTTAAAAGGTTTTTCATTTGCAATAGCTTATATTATATATATTAAATATCTGTAATGCACCTTCATGCATTACATGGGCAAGGTTAGGGAAAAGTTTTGTGGTATGTGTAGGTTTAAGGGTGGGTTAAGGTGTAAGGGATGGGTCAATAGTGTAATTATATATCAAGAGTTTATTTGCAAAAACAGATAACTATATAACTATTGTGTTTTATTGTGTTAGTTAGCTGTATTGTTTAGTTATTTTTGAACCTAATCAAAATAACCCAACTGCAGTTTGATTGAGATTAATTGGAATGCACCATCAAAAAACATGATTTTTGAAAACTGTGAAAAACGGAGTTATCTGTTTTTGCAAATAAACTCTTCATATGTAATTACAGAAATGAATTACAGATATAATTACAAGCAGGTATTTCTAAAAATATAAGTATGCACACAATAAGTGGACAGTATCAAACGACTAATTTAAATGTAATTACATAGTAGTTAAGACCATTTTTACTCTGTCTAGATATAAATAAAACACAAAGATTTGGCACATATGCTCCAGATGCATCAGTGATTTCATGCCCACACTCTTTCTACAAATAATGTCCTCACTTCGAAAGCTTCTTCTCTACTAACCACAACTGGCAAAACATAAAAATAGCATTTTAAAAATAATCTGTATGAAAAGTGTTGATGCATAAAATCCATCTGTTTTCAGTGGAATCAAATATCACCTGTCCCTATCTTTAAGTCTCTGTCCTTGAAAAAGTAAAGTTCATAGGAATCAAGAAAAGCATTTTGCTCCAGAGCGCTGCAGAAACTAAATGAGGTGAAACATTTGCCAGACTTGAGATAAATGTCCAAAGAAAGCAAAATAGCCTTGCAGGTTTGTGTCTGAACTGTATCTGTAGCCTTCAGTGTGCATGTGCGTGTGTGTGTGTGTACAGATCTATTGTTGTATAGAATAGAGGGGAGTATTGAGCTGTCCCTTCTGATATAAAAGCTTAATTACTTCTGACTAAATCTGTAATTAAAATATATCCCAGCAGCAGCCCTACCTGTCGGAGAGAGAGAGAAATCACTGATAAATCACGCGCACACACAGTCTCTGAGCGCAGACGGGGGAATGGGAGAGAGATTAGAGAAGAGGAGAAAGAGAACATGAGGGAGAGGAAGAGACAAAGAGGAGATAAAGATAGAAAGAACTAGTTTCTGCAGGGATGAGGAGTTAGAAGGTCAACTGAGAGAAGAGAGAACTTATGAAGTATGGCAGCAGACACAGAGAGACTTTTTACCATACAGATGTTTACAAAACACTCATTTCATGTAAATCGTGTCAAATGCAAATATATGTGTGTTTCTAGATCACACTTCTAAATCTGTGTACTTAATATATGCATGTAAATGAATGCATAATCATTTTAATTAATTAAAACTAGTATGTGTAAAATAAAGTCATAATTATGACAGCAATAATACAATTAAATTATAGAATATTTAAATGAGAAAATCTATCCGAGAAGCACTGGCAAATGACATATGTGATATGAAAAATCTGAGACCACAAATGCTACAAATATGTGTTTTAATGATTTCACAAATTATACAAGTTTGATCCAAAATGCAGAATTTTAAATATACATTTTTCAAAAATCTGACATTTTTCTATTTAAACTCCATTTAACTCACTTGACAGCTTTTTTTGTTGTTTTTTTTTAAATTGTAACGTGGTCTCAGACATTTGTATCGATACACAAGAAGAACAGGTTAGGAGGGAAGATGCAATGTGTCTAACAAAACAGACATACTGTGGAGGCGTAGAGGAATTTCCACCGGGCCCTGTGCGGATGAATGGATGGGGAATGAGAAATGGCAGCACACTGAAGCCACTGGGTTTAAGTACAATTGTTGTTGCCAAAAAACAGAAAGAAACAACATTATGGGAAATGGCTTTGCTACCGTAAGTACCTGGTGGAATGACTTCTGCCTCACTGCGGACACCAATGAATTTCACCAACTTCCTTCAAACCATTCCATCAGGGCTAAGGCGATATTCTGGCCCCAGATCTGTTCCTCCTCCCCTATTGCGCATATTATTAGGGGTCTGAAATCGACGTTCTAAATCTTCACAGCCAGAACCGACGCTAACGCTATGTGAGAAATTAAAATTTTAAAAGAGAGGACTCTGTTAGGTGGAAAGTACGGTGAGCATAGAAGAACTGACAACGTGTTGATCGCACGGTAATTTGTGTGAAGGCAAAGTTGTACGCAGCTGTCAACATGGCGGGGGCAGAACCACACCACAACACTGTTAATTATAAGTGGGAAAACTATCAGGTTACCCAGCTCAGGGAGCCCATGCTGCTAGATGCTCTAATTCTGCTCTGTATTCAACACAATCCTGCAGTCTATTCATAAATGTTTGAAATCTGGAACAAGACTTGGAACACTCCAGGAAAGAAAGACAACTGCAATGAATTCTTCGACAGTCCCTAATTTGACCTCCAGCAATGACTGGCGTCTTTTCAGGGAGTTTGTTGTGGCGGAGCCTGGAGTGCTGATGAAATGGCTCGTATTCCCTGTAGTGGCAAGAGGCCTTAAACTGGAGAGTTTGAAAGAATGATGAAAAATTAGTAAAAATCTGAGTACTTCCGAACTGGCTGTCAAATAATGCACACAGATTAAAAGAGTTTTTTATTATTATTTTGATTGGATGCCTCGTGAATAGAGAAAAGCTTCAACAGGAAAATCCCTCTTGACTTTGGCCAATTTCAGAGTGACAATAGCACACTTGAGGCTTGGACTGATTAGCCTGTTGATTAGAGTGAACAGGGTGCTGTTTCATTCCGTCTCATTCACTGATAGCATAATGACAGAGCCCAGAGTTACTCCAACAGAAACACCTACGCATCCGTAAACTCGGAGGGAAACCTAACAACACAGACCCATCCAAAGACGTCTGCAATCAAATGCTATATGTAAAAATATAACAGACTCAATATACATATTTGGTATAGTGGTACATGTTCTGAACTTAGTTCACATTGTCAAACTTTTTTTTTTTTTTGCTTTTTACTTAAAGGTCCCTTGAAGTGCCTTGAAACAAACAGCGTTATTCTACGTGGTGACATAATTTCAACTGAAACAGGAAGACAGGGCAGGACATATCGAGCAGCCCCGCCCACTTTTTTAAAATAGCCAATAGCGTTTTGTTTATATCTGCTCAGGCCAGAGCCGTTGAGCTCAATAAAGCCGCATTTGACAGTCACAGTCTAATAGATTATCCCCTATATTCAATATGAAACTCTTACTAAAACAAAATAGTGATCATAATCATGCCGAGGCTGTGTAGTTTTAAGTGCTTAATATAAGCCGACTCGTGCATATGATTCGCTCCGTGCGATCGTGTCTCTGGACCGGAGCCAAAGTCCGGATCAGACTGTGCGCGCTGCTGAGGTTCGTGTGACAACGCGAAACCAGACCTCATTTGCCCCAATCGAAAGCATATTTACACTGTCTGAATTGTTCCCTATCGCCTACATCGTGCACTACGTGCCATTCACCATACAGAAAATACTAACACTGTGAACAAGTGACCGATCTCAGCTGCAGCTTCAGAGTCTATTTATAGTGTAGGAGAGCATTTGATTGGTCTGAAGATTTGATGAGAAGCTGAAGTACGAGGTGACGTCAAAAAAATCATTGATCCGTTTTGGCCGAAGTGACGATCTTCTAAAAGTGAATTTTGTTACCATTTTGGAGTATACTGCCTTATAGACAACCTTAAGACTAATATATTGATACTAACACCCAAAAAACTTTCATTTTGATTTTACGGGGACTTTAACTTTAAATATCAACACTTGTGCATCTCATGGATGGATAGACAGTCAGTTAGACAGATAGTTGACAAAAATGACAAGTGGACAGAATGGCACAGATAAAATGACAGACAGAGAGTTAAAAGGACAGGCAAACAGACAGATATTTAGACAGAATGACAAAGACTGACAGATAAAATGACAGACAGACACACACACACACACACACACACACACACACACACACACACAGGTAGTTAAATTAAATGACAGAGAGATAGAATTACAGACAAACAGAATGAAAGTCATAGTTAGTATGACAGATAAACATAGACAAATAACAGTGTGACAGAAAGAGAGAGAGATAAAATGACAGATTGGCAGATAATGACAGACAGACAGACAGAAAAACAAATGACAAACTGATAAAAAGTCAGACAGACAGAGTGACAGAGACAAACAGACAGATACAATGACAGACAAACAAGTGGGATATTGACAGACAAACAGACAGTTAGATAGTTAGATATTGACGGACTGAAAGACAGACATATAATGACAGAGCGACATAGACAGGTATAATCACAGACCGACAGAGAGACAGACAGACTGACTGACAGAGACAGACAGATATAATGACATACAGACATGATAACAGACAGAGACAGACAGATATAATGACAGACAGACACAGACACAGACAGATGTAATGACAGACAGACAAGATAGATATTGACAGACAGACAGATAAAAATGACAGATACTGACAGACAGACAGACACACAGACAGACAGACAGACAGATAGAAATATAGATAGGCAGATGGACAAACGGACAGATAGATAAAAAAGTAATTTGATTGTGAAACGCTCACACTGCAGGTCAACAGTGTCTCAAGCAGTGATTTTAACTTCAAGTCAAGGTCATGGGCAAATGACAGCTCAGTCATGCTCACCACAGCTGGTCTAATGAAAAACATCCCCCACAAGTGCATAAAACATACCATATGCTTATTGCACAGAGAAGTGTAATAAATGGGGCTACCATTCTCCGTGGCTCCACCTCGACTGCCGCATAATTCTGACCTGATTAAGTGACTGACAGTAAGAGTGGCGACGATGAGGAGATGGAAATGGATTGAGCCCGGTGCCTGGAGTCACTGATCCATCTCAGGTAGAACTCCAGCCAGCGCTTCCCCCGAATCATCAATCACCTCGAGTGTTCCTCTGTCCCAGATTAAAAGGCCTGTCTGCTACATCCTCAGGCCAGAGCCTTCATCACAGCACAGGCTCGGCGCATGGACGGCACGAGCCGTCTTATAGAGGAGCCTACACTATAAGATTGGAGTATAAATGGATCAGTCAAACCATCACCTTTGTCATCTAAACTGCAGGTAGTGAAATGGAATTTTTTTGATGTACTTTGTTTAAAACTATTAAATGTATTATTGGTGAATGAGTACTCGTGATGAAATATCTAAAGTATTAGCCCTTTCATTTCAACATATGCTTCACAGCATGCTCATATTTTGCTAATGTGATTCTGTTGAGTCTGTTTCTGCTCTGAGAATCTGTTGTAAGAAGTTTTTGTTTGAGTCGTGTGAGGATGCTCTGCATTGCCTAAGTGAAGACACAGCCTGGACCATTGATTTGTTTACTAATAGTGAATGGATGCAGCAGACTGGCTCTTGGCTCTCTGGCTGGCCGGCCTATTGAATAATCAATATCATTTTTGTTCTTTTCGGGCTATAAAGACACTGCTGATTCTGATCTGCTGGACACATAAGACAGGAGAAAGCTGAACCTTTTAGCAAAATCCCCAGCTTCTGGGAAGGCAGACAGACTGAAAATGATAGCCACAAAAGATTCTGGTGTTGTTTACAAGGTGAAGTATTGAATAAGACTTAATGCCCTTCAAATGAAACTTTGTTGCCTCTGAGAGAACAATTGTAGGAATTTTATGAGAATCACATATAAAATGGAAAAAAAAAAAAACCAAGAAACTTGCTTTGCAGGAAATACAGACGGAATACAGATGGAAAGAGCAAGTCTGAGTATTATCACTCAGGTTTCTATTCGATCGTGGCCTATTGCACCCTGTGTACACCATAAGCGAGGAACAAAACTAGATCGCTCCCATAATGATCAACAAAGCTGTCTACAAGACAACTATGTAAGATGATTTTTTTTTAACCTTAAGTTGTGAGCCTGCATTTGATGAGACAGACTGGGTACAGTGAAACAAAGACAATAAATTGACAACATGCCTTTGCATTTGTTCTGTCTTCACTGGCTGTATGCAAAAAGAGCACCACCAGTGTACTCCAATTTATATAAAAATGAGCTAGTTTGAGAATTAATGAATCAAATGAACCAGAGGCAAAGCCAATAGAGTTCCGAAATCAGAATTCTGACAGCCCGAGTCATGGCAAAAAATAATGTTCAAAGAAAAAAAAAAAAAAAAAGTGTGAATATATATAGAAAACTTTTATAAATGTTGTGCTCTAAATGACTGTGTTCTGCAGAATTATTATATTTTTAAAAGAATGTTGGTAACTAAACAGTTTGATGACTTTAAGATACTTTAATTATTATATTTAATATTTTATATTTGGCTTCCAGTTACATTTAGGATTGATTTTAAAGTACTTTTACTCATTTATAAATCACTCAATGGCCTAGGACCTAAATACATTGCAGATATGCTCACTGAATATAAACCTAACAGACCACTCAGATCATTAGGATCGAGTCAGTTGCATCCACCAAGTTCACACAAAACAAGGGGAGTCTGCTTTTAGCTATTATGCCGCCTGCAGTTGGAACCAGCTTCCAGAAGAGATCAGATGTGCTAAAACATTAGCAACACTTAAATCCAGACTCAAAACTCATCTGTTTAGCTGTGCATTTGTTGAATGAGCACTGTGCTACGTCCGAACTAATTGCACTGTATTTTATGTATAATCATTTTCTACTCTTAACTAATTTAAATTCATTTTAATTCAATTTTTATATAATTTCCTTGTTTTTATTGCTGTCATCATTTTTTTTTTAAATTCCTTGTTTTTATTGTTGTGATTATTATTTTTTTAATGACTATTTCACTTCTTTTTATGTAAAGCACTTGTAAACACACATTACCTGTGTATGAAATGTGCTATATAAATAAACTTGCCTTGCCTTTAAAGAAAGTCAGTCATATAGTTTTGAAACGACATGAGGGTGAGTAAATGATTACAGAATTTCATTTTTGGGTTATACTTTCTACTATGCCAGCTTAATATGCAGAAACAACTACAGTATAAGCATAATAGGGCAAGGAGTGTGAAAAAAATCTGTAGAAAAACACTGATAATGTAGATAGCTAAGTGTAATTCTACCTTTGAAGATTTATAAGTCAAAGGGTCAACCTTAAGCATCTGCATACTGAACGAATGAGTACTTTCTCATCTGTTCCGGTAAGAAGAGGAGCGTGCGTGGTGCAGATGGAGTGATAGAGACATTGATCTAATCGAGTCTGACTTCCCACCACCACCCACCGCCACTGTCCATCTGTACAACACCCCAGCCATGAGCACGCACGCTCTCTCCTGCGCTCTCTCTCCCTCTTTAAAAATCTCCTATCCAGTCACCCCTGTCTGTGCCACAACATCTGGACAAGTTTCAGGCAGACCGAACCTGATGCCAACCTGCCTAATAGCCTATGGAGTCAATTATAAAAGAGAAAATGTTGCAGCCTAATTGTTAATGGCACCATCTGGATAATGGCACTTTTCAGGGAGAAGACTCCTTACCTGGTCATCAGGGATTTTCCATTCCAACGGCCTCCAAAAGCAATGGAGGAGAACCAAAAGAGAAACTGTTTTTCATACCTAATGAAGTTCCCTTTTAACAGTGCTCGTTGTGCACGATATAGTGCATTTTTGTGTGTGTGTGTGTGTGTGTGTGCACATGTGTGTGTTCTTCGGCGGCAACAAAGTGTTTCTCAATCTTCATTTCGATGTGAAAGCAACTGGGGGCAGTCAACAAATTAAATGCCGCATTCTATCTAATGGCTTATAACAAATGTTCTCCAGAGCAGTGTCTTTTCAAATATTATTTTCTCTTTCCTTTTTTGTCATAAGATGTGGTTCAAATGTGCCAGAGGGAAAATGCCTGTGTCATAAATATTAATTATAGCACCACCTTCACAAAACAATGCAAGCTTTTAAGGTGGATTTCATGTGTTGAATTCATTTTACTTACAACGAAGTACCACAGTTATGATAATATCATGGTATATTGACAGAGGCCCTAAAAAAGCATTTCAAGAAATATAACATGGACACTTTTCACTGAAATATTTCACTAAATGAAGTTTCAAAATATTAAATAATAAATATATTGCTAGAAACTAAGAAAAACTGTAGTTAGTGCTGAGAAAAGCTGTAGAAACTTTTTGGGAGCACTATATATCCTGATTTTGAATAATTACTGTATTCACCTTGACAAAATGACCACCATCTCTTATGTCATGTCACAGTCTGTTCCTTAACTTGGCACCTCTTTTCAAAAGACCAGTCTCTTCTTGTGAAAGCACATCACAGGTTCTCATTGAAGAGCGCAGGCATGGAATCCTGCATGGAATGAAGTACTGGAATTCCCTGGAAGCACACGTCACAACTCATAGACCAGGATGATGGGATGTCAGGCCCTCCGCTCACTGGCAACGCAATAGAGGACACCACCACTAAAGTACCTAGACCTAAACCTTTTCTGAACCTCCCGAACCACAAACGATTTCAGTTACTGCACTTCTTCTAACTGGACACTGAATATTTTATGTTTATTTTATTTAATGAAAAAGTGCACACTCAAAGAGGACAATTTAAAAATGATCTTAATAAGAGTCTCAAACAAAGTGAAAATTTTTATTTATTTATTTATTGTGGTATTTTTTATATTTTGTATTTGTATTTCGTTTAGTCCACTCATTTGAGGTTTTTTGGACGTTTTGTTCTCTGGATATTTGGCACCGGTGTTGTTTATTTAAAATTAATACCTCACCAAGGCCTGATGCCAAATCAACTGTGTCAGTCTTCACTCACCCCAGCACATTATATACCATGACAGAAAACTCTAAGTTATTAAATTATTAATTCTCATTACCGATACCATAGTATCACCAAAACAATGGCATGTTTTTTCTATTTAAATGTACAGAGGATGCTAAGCTCACTTCACCTCTCTCTCTTTCTGCTGCTGCTGCAAGGAACAAAAACATAATTTTCTCAGTACAGGTCATGCTTAAACAAATGTGATTGGACAAACAATGTGTGTTTGTATGTGTGTATGATTTGAGCTATCTATCCAGACCAGCCAAAAACAACAGAGTGTGAAGGAGATGACGACAGTAGAGAGAGAGACAATATTACATAGAAACGGACAGGTATAGGATCCTGAAAGGAGGAAATGGCAGGACGGGAGAAAAGGAGAGGAAGAGGAGGAGGGGGTAGATTGAAAAACACATTTACTTAGCGTTTGGCACACGGCTCACAAATTCAGTGCAGCATGAAGGACAATTTGCAGCTGAGAAAGGCAACACTCCATATGAAGGACACTGGCATGAGAAAGAAAGGGAATGTTAGTGTGTGTGTGTGTGTGTGTGTGTGTGTGTGTGTGTGTGTGTGTGTGTGTGTGTGCTGGAGAAGCCTAATGAGATAATTCTACCTCCATCTAAAGTTCTCAAACTCAAAACATGAGCCCTCAGATTCTCTCCGTTCTTACATAACAGCAGCAATCTGTACAGTTACTGCCGTGGCCAGTTCATAAACACGCTACCACATATGTAAGAGTTTTCCAGTTGTGTTTGAGCAGAATTCCCCCTTCACCAAACAAGCCGTCCCATTATAGGAGATCAAACACAAACTAAAACCTATTCCCACTGCAGCAGCGGAGCCGGCGTCGAGTCTCGCTCGTGAAACGCACACTCGCACACCCCGCTCTAATTGAAACAGTAGCGTTGGCAGTGAGCTGTCAGCCATGAGCTGAAACAAATGTGCGTTTGATTTGTTATGGTTTGTAAAGGAAGGGGTTAAAGAGAAAAAGCAGGTGCACTAACGGCCGGCTGACAAATGGCGAGTGAGCTATATGAACCATGAAATGAACAATCAGGCAATAGAAGGCAGCAGGCCTTTCAGCACCATGGTCAGCAACAAAGTGCCTGCAACAGCTCTCTGCCTGAGCGATGGTATTCATGAGGACAGAGAGAGTAAAAGAGAGAGAGAATGGGGAGTGATAGAGAGAGGATCCTTCTGCAGAGAGATTACAGGCTGTGTTTGGATTTCAAAACAATGATTGGAAGAAAGTATCCCATCAAAAATGTAATCAGAAAGAGTAAACATCCTCATCCTGACAGGCCAACGGGCACAAAGTGGTTTCAGACTCCGCCTCCAGCGTCTCCTGATGTTTCTCACATCCTCATGCATGATATTTTAGTCAATATATAGTCTGATATAGTCAAGTTTAGTTTTATATAGCTATTATGTGGTCTACAACTGTAGAAATATTAAAATTATGTAGATATATTAAAATCATTTTAAATTATGTGCAGTTCAATGATGGAACAAAATCACATTTACCAGTGAAAACCAAGATATTTGAAGTCAGTGTGTGCCGATTAAATTTTGTCTCCTGCAAATTATCATGAAAAAGCATGGTAGGTTAGTGAGCGATCATACATCCATGCTTTTAAGGTGCTTTTATGAACATGATTTAGAGCTTTGGTCCAGTATAAGGTCCTTAACATTAAAAAAGCCATTTAAAGCATAAAGAAAGAAGCTGCCCTCACATACACCCTGAGTCTTAAACACACAGGCACAGGTTAATACAAGTTATATCACCTATGACAGCTATATGTTCAAGCACACACACACACAAATAAACATACGCCTCCACATGCACGCTCCATCACATTCTCACAATCGCTGTGTGTGTGTGTGAGAGAAATTACAGCCATTTCCTTATAACAAGGTGACCTGCAGTTACTAAGCCATGAAATTCACTTAGGTGTGCTGTCTGTGGCACAGTTTGAATTAATGGCAATAAGTTATGATGGTTTGACCACTTCCATTATGTCCTAAAGCTTAGCTCTGCATTACGTCCTCTTGAGACAAAAAACTAGCCTTTTTCCTATCTGTGCAAATAGTATTGCTAGCTGACTGTCTTTCAATTTCATTTCAAATTCGGTTACATAAACTGTATTTTCTTTTTATTATGTGAAGACAATATCAGCCTGCATCTGAAGTGATTTCCTACATTCGTCTGTATGCATTCAATGTAATAAAAGTCTCTTGAAAATGAACATATAAATAAATAAACAAACAAGCAAAAATAGGCAGCTCGCACTGCTAAGAATGAGTACAGCCTAATATGGGTTATCGTGTACCCTGTTGCTCAATAACCAGACCCGAAATAGAGGCCAAACAGTGCTCATTTCTTTGCTATTTTTCATTTGTGATTCGCCTACTTTATATATAATGGACTCCGATCAGGAAAACAGCGATAATGCTAACCCCCTCTCCAAGCACCAACATAAAACTTTAACATTGTTTTCTCTGACACACTCAATGATGCCGTTACAATATTTTTCAGACTTAAACTTACTCTAGGGTGAACTTATCTAAAATAGATGAGCTTGTCAAAATTGCAAGGAACATCAATAAGAATAAGTTTACAAATTATAAACCAAATCAGTAGATTAGCATCATATTCTATTGCCTTCCTGCAAAAGTATGTTTGTGAAATTAACATATTAAATATTCATACACATATTTGTTTACGAGCTAGCTATCACTTCCAGCGATTACCGATAATTAAAAACCTAACTGTTAGATGCAGCTTTGTAAAGAATCTGCATGTATACATTGTTTCTAGAACATATGAACACACAGGTATTTTTTTATGTGGTGGAGTCAATTTTGGACATGAGGAAACATCTGAACTATTGTCCTGGGCTGACAGAAAAGATCCTTACTGCTAAAATGTTTAAATCTTTTTAAAACATTATGAAAAGAAGGAGCATGGTTCTAAAACTTCAACCAGAAATGACAAAATGGTGTCATTGTAATGGGGGTGTAATTAAAAACGGCCTCTCATCAAACTGCAGAGCAGATGAACATTCTTTGTCTTCCTCTCGATGAATGTGTGAATACTGAGAGTATGAAATCATTCTTAATTACACATTTGTCACAAGAGAAGCATTCAGTCTCCTCTCTGTGTGTTTTAATGGCACCTTCTTTGCTAGCTGATTAATTCCGCAAAAGCCTCGTCCTGATGCCTCATTACATTAGAAAACTTTCCCTGCGTCTTTCATGTGAGCATACATTTTTTCCCTCACTCTCTCTTTCCCGCACTCCTCATTTGTCTCTCCCAAACTTAAAATGTTTATTCAATGCTCAATGGATTCAAACGCTGGCAATCTCTAGGGACCAGCGGTTTGACAACACGGAAAGCCCGTCACACGTTAACATGGGATAACGAATCAGGCAGAGTTATGCCAGAGGATTTCAATTACTTATATTTACGTCCCGTTCCATATCATACATGGGTGTTTTCTCGTTAAGGCGTACATTAAAATTCATCTGTTAACTGGAGTGATGCCTTCCACAAACTACTCAGTAGTCAGTAAAAACCTGCAACATAATGGATGTCATTTGCCGGTTTAATTAATGTAATGTTAATCTTTTATTAAATCAGGGGATGTTCTCTCAATTACTCAGTCTGACTGTGAGGGATAAATTAATAACTCATTGATATTTAAATGCAAACCTTTTTTGTAAGAGATTCTGCAGATTACCAAAATCCATTGTTCCTGAAATCACATGAAATTAGATTTAGTTGAAAGTCAACTGCAAAAAGCACAGCCTGAGATTAGGGTTGATATGGAGGATGAAAGATATAGCTTACCAGATACTTGCTATCTCATATCACAACATGAAACGTAAATGCTCACAGAACACTACGACTTTCTATAACTCTCTCGGTCACGGACCACCCCGGATTGTTCTGGCATTTTAGAATATTCGAGTACATGTTTACTGATATCTGGGTTTTAATTTGGGGCCGGGAAGTGTTATAGGCTGTTAATCAGGGTCCTTCAGGTACGTCCTAACCGTGTTACATATGGCCGCTGAGCCGCCTGGAGCTGCAGCTAGCGCCGCTGATCAAATTCCCTGCTAGTCTCCTGATGAAAACATCATTTGTTTTGCATCCCGGCGCTGAAAAACAGGCCTGGCTGTGACTCTCTTTGTGGGCTCAGCATACTGCAATTTACACTGAATGAAAATGACAGCCACTGAACAGCGGCATAAGCAATTATGGAATGCATGGGCCGGGCAAACGTGTGAGCATTTGAATCGCTATAATACAATCTGCACAACCAAAGGCGCTGCATATGTTTCAGCTATTAATGACATGTGAATTCAACCTGCTTTTGACGTAAACGTGGCATTAAAGCGCTTCCTGGGTGAGATTATTATCCAGTCTCTTTATTATCATAAAAACTGCTGGAACATACATTAAAATGACTCCATTTCGTACAAGCTGTGAATGATTCGGTGATATCACCATGATTTGGTTGACAAATTTAAGAAGATATTCGGGTTTATTTCCTCTCTGGAGAGACTGGACCTTCTACATCCAGAAGACAAACACCAGATGTTTACTCTATGCAAACATTCTTTGGTATACCAGTGAGTATATGCACCTCTGAGAATATGAGCATGAATACAACATCTATCTCAAAGCAAAGTTTTATTTTACTACTCAATAACTGTGAGGACATGGAGATTGAAATTCGGGTTCCTGCAGGTTCTTTCACAGATTAAAGGGTTGGTTTCCTCAAAAAAAGCTTAAATCTAGTATCAGACTTACAAAAAAAAAAAACTATTCAATAGGAAATCACCACTGACAGTGTAATTTAGCCCAGGACTAGACATAATCTCTATCTGAGAAACCGTCAGCGAGGGAACTGCTGTGAACGAAAACTACATTTCCTTCTCAGCTATTCTTTAACTGAGCTTTAGGTCAGAATCTTCAAGAAAAGTGGCATATCTATCATCTTAAGATCAACTATCGTTTTCTTTCCTGCAGTACTAAACCTGCTTGTTTCAAAATAATAAAAAATAAGCTTTTTGCAGTCAACTGGCTCACTCTTTCTGTGAGGTAAAAATAGTAAGGTAAATCTCAGACTAAATTCCATAGTTGCTGACAAATGTCTGCTTAACTGACAACTTTCCCTGCTTTAAGGGATCAGTACTCAGTAAACAGAGCTAAGTCTTGATTGTTGTTGGTCCATGTATGATGTTAGTCCCCACACATACCGTGACACAGATCTTTATGTGCATTATGTGTTCCTCTCTGTTGTTTGGATAGAGTGCGTTTGAATCAGTGTGCCTGCATGCATGCGCTCGGTCATTCGCGACGGTCATTCGGTTTCGCAGATAAAGCAGCGTTATGAAAGATTCATGAAGTTTGAGGTGGGGCATGACGCAGGAGGCCTTAAAAAGCTGCTGGCCGCAGTGAGAGCCGTATCTCCCCTGGGGCACATGGGCAGCGCAGAGCCCTGTGGGTAGTACACTGTGGGTAAGAGCTGCTTTGTTTCACTTTTACCCTGCCTCATTCGCTCTAACTGCTGGCAGACAGAACACACTGTCAGGCGCAATTCTTGATTTATTAATCTGTGGTACTCAGAGTTCTATGGACATGGACCACCAACAATCAGGAGCAGCCACCTCACCTCACGTTTCTATGGGTACGTTACAATCACCCAAAAGTGTCCCATAAAGTGGACATCATAGGTCAGCAGTCATCATCTTACTGTAAGGAACACTTGGAATCATATGGACACATAGGGTACAAGTGTACATTGATTGTACTTCACAGTTGTGAGGGAAATGATATTTAACATTGCAGTATTCGTCACTAAATATAGATGGTTTGAGTGCAAAAAAATAATAAATAGAAACATTAAAAAAAATTACACAAACATTACATTAAATATATAAATTATAAATTATAAGTTATATTAAATATACAAATCTAGATATAGATATACAAATATTTGATTAAATATAAATATAAATTAAACAAATTACGGCAAAAAATAAATGGAATTCTAATAAAAATTGCAAATATGTTACAAAAATTTACATACAAATATGTGATAATACATTTGAATAAATACATTAAATAAAAATTATGCAAATTATGCAAATATGTTACAAAAATAGTAAACATTACTGATTGTTTTATTGTGTTGACTGTATTATATATTTGAAATTTTAATATACCATACACTACAACTACAAATCATTGCTCTTTCTTAGACTAATAAAGGATTTTTTTTATTATTACTATTATTATACAATCAAACTCTCCTTAAACTACATTTCAGCTTCTTGAAAGTAACTTCATGGGAAGGCCTTTCACTATATGCAAATAGTAATACTTCCCATATGTACAACACAGCTGCCTCATCTTCTAACAATGGTGATGTGTAAAATGAAAGTTTCATGCATCTCTGTGTGAATTTTCCACCACATTGTATTAAAATGTGAGAATGGATGACAAATCTAGACATACTATCAAGAATTTTCTGCAATTTGGGGAAAAATGTTGTTTGCAGTCACTTCGTAATTATTTATTTAGACAGCAGCCCTGATTGTGTAAGCAATATACATGTGCACTGTTAAAAATTTATTGTAATTTTACAGGAAATTCCTGGCAACTAATTGCCGTGAATTTACAACAAGTAATATACAGGTAATATATTGTTTTTTTAATACAATAAAGTATTGTATTTATACAGCAGTGGTACTGTAATTATAGTAGCATTATTACAGTAAAATGCTGTAATTTAGTATAATTTACTGTATATTTACTGCAACTCAGTTGCCAGGAATTTCCTGTAATTTTACAGGAGAGAATTACAATATTGTAATTCAATATACTGAATATATCCTGTTATTTGTAAATGTTACAATAAAATAATGTAATTTTCCATCTTCCACAATTAAAACCAAAACAATGGCAAATTTCTTTCTTTTTTTATTAACACACTATGCAACACCA
>JAFVLL020009783.1:0-16928 GCA_021397915.2 Tor tambroides | reverse complement strand
GTGGGGTTTTTTTTTTTTTTTTTTTTTTTTTAATTTCTTTGCTGGGATACAAATTATATCAAACATGAGCGCGGTAAGAGCGTCTACGGTAATTCACATTGGCCAAAACACACAAGGAAAGGCGTTGTGGGGAAAAAAAAAAAAAAATCACCGGCAATCACAGACATCGCATTCGGACGGGATTAGTTTTCTCAGAGGATCACTGAGTTTGCTGAAAAACAGTAGGTAATTTGCTCTGGAATTATTACAGAGGTTGTGTGAGAAAAACACAGACATGGCAGATTCGGACGGGATTAAAATCACCAAGTACGTCTGTGAAACACAAATTTCTCTAACGACCCCCTGTAAAACTAGTCCCGTCCGAATAGGGCTTATGAAAGTAATTTTAGTGTTTGAATGTTTAAGGTGTTTGAATGTCAAGCCATAACTTTTTCCTCTCTACTACTATCTCTGTATTAAAACAACACCTTTTAAACTTGATTTATTTTTAACAACAAAAAAGTTAAGAGAAGCTGCAATTCTTAAAGGTATAGTTCAGTCAAAAATGAGAATTGTCATGTGGTCCCAAACCTGTAAGACCTCCGTTTATCTTCGGAACCCAAATTAAGATATTTTTGATGAAATCCGAGAGCTCTCTGACCCTCCTTAGACAGCAAGGGTCCTACCACGTTCAAGGCACAGAAAGGTAGTAAGGACATTGTTAAAATAGTCCATGTGACAGTGTTGAGTACTCTGACTCGGTCTTGAACTCTGTCTCGAGACCATATTTTAATGGTCTTGTCATGGACTTGTGTGCATTGTGACTCGGTATTGACTCCTACTTGAACATATTAGGAATTGGACTTATTCTCGAGTCCCAATCAAAATATTTCATGATTACTGTATGTTAATATTTCTTTAAATTGATATTTGACACATCCAATGATTGGTGATTTTCTTGTGCGCCACTGCGCACGACTTGAGACTAAGGTTAGTGCGAAGGCAGCAGGACTCAGGTCAGGATGTCGTGTGGAGCTTCTTAACTATGTGTTGAAAATGTCTGTTAAATCACCTATTATTCAGTTTGCATATAAGAGCCACAAAGGGGCTGTTTACACCTGATCACTTCATGCGTTTACTTCTCCCAAAATATTAAAATGTGTTGGAGCATTTTATAGGCTACATGGCATGTTATAGTTAGATATGACAGCGCTAATGGAACAAGCGTCACTGTGGATGAGTAGCTGAGTATCTCAGCAAGCCGACGCACAAACTGCCGCGAATGAAACAAAGTAATTCACAGATGCTTAAGACACAATCATCTTCATTAAAATTAGTGAGACTAACCTATCTTTCCAGTGCTGATGCTGCACTCTCTCCTGTTGCGGTCTCTGTTATTGAAATTAGCTGAAGTGAATAAAATGCAGTGCATATCTATTGCTTTCATTGACGTGAACTGTTAAATTTGCATATAGCATGGGAATTGAACGGATTTATATCCGCTTTGCGAAGACATTTGTGGCCAAGTGTAAATGGAAACACATTATCAAATCGGATAGATATCCGATCGGAGACAACGCATTAAGTGACCAGGTGTAAACAGGCCCAAAGAGTTCATATGCAGTAAGTTGTTGGGTGTTTGTTGTGTGTGTGTGTGTGTGTGGCTTTTTTTTTTTTTTTTTTATAAAGACAAGAGCACAGAGGTTAAATTATGTAAAATGTTACAGTTGAACATATACAGGTTGAACATATACAGGTATAGTGGTACAGTAATGTGTACTAGAAATGTTATGTGGATGTATATAGTGGTACAATGATGTTATGTTACTTGTCAGTATTTAGTGCTCTTGTCCACAAGTCATAGTTGTAATAAAATTACCTTTACACCACCTTACTATGTGGCCTTTTTACCCTTAACTGATGATGGGTTTTTTTTTGTTTTTTTTTTAAAACCAGTATCATTCTAAGTAAATAAAATGCAGTGTACTTGCCATGGTATATTTGATGTACTGTTTGAGTATGGTGCCAATTTTATTGATTCCACCAAACATTTGACATTTCTTGAAGCTTTCTTTAGGTCTTATCTCAGACCCAACCTTATGTGGACTTAGAATTGTCTTGGACTTCAGCCTCTCTTGACTCGGACTCGAATGAGCTGGTCTCGACTACAACACTGCCATGTGACGCCAGTGGATCAATCGTAATTTTATGAAGCTACAAGAATACTTTTTGTGCATAAAGAAAACAAATATCTCTTCCATTTTATCGACGTCTTTACTACCATTCTGGGCCTCGAACATGGTAGTTGCCTTGCTGTCTATGCAGGGTCAGGCTCTTTTCTGTTCCACAAAAAAACCTTGACGTGCATGTCAGTTATAATCTAACACTAAGTGATGTGTAATCAACAGGTAGGGACCAACATGGAGTATTTACAGAATGCAGAAAACAGGAGCACATTTTGTGCCTTGGAGACGAGACCAGGGGGATTTGCCAGACCTTTGCCATTGTTCCAGGCCACGCCATTGAGAGACTCTGCTGGAAACTGATGTTTGTGTTGTTGTTGTGGTTTTTTTTTTTTTTTTTTTTTTTTTTTTTTATATAAAAGCTTTAAGTACAACAGTTGTTTCATGTTTAATTATCCTTTTAAAGTTTGCTTCTGTTGCAGGGCTCCTTGTCTGTGGGGGAGGTTGGGGTCTTAACATTTATATTCAAAACTTGTATTCAATGTAGAAAAAAGTGATTTAAAATACACAATTAAAAGTAATTTAAAAACAAGTTTACGGTGGTCTCTCTGATTATTGTATTACAGAGCAGCGATAACTTTTCATTTTAGTAACACTTAACCCAGCAAGAGTTAATTTCACCCACAGGTTGGGTCAAAGGAATGACCCAGTAATCTTTGAAACTTGCAGTAGTCAATAGAGTGGGGGAACTATGATGTCACTTTGTAGGCAGATCAGCTGTTAGCATGAAACTGGTTCCCTCGACAAAAAGCCAATAGGAGTTTTCCATAGGCTTTTGGATTATTGCAGAAAATAAGCTCGGTGTTCGAGATGTGACAAGAACTAACCAATCAGCTTCATCCTTTCCTGTAACAACATTGAAAGCTCAGCTGAGATGGAGAAACAGCTGATCGTAGCTATAAATTTAGTAGCAATTTTTTTTTTTTTTTTTTTAGATGCTGGAAATCCATTTATCCTTTGAAACTTAAGCGTCTTCATGGAGAGCACAGGTCTAGGTTGCTTAGCAACGGCAGACGCACTGGAGCGCTTCGATTCAATGATCTATGCTAAGCTAACTAAAAGTGCTACTGCCAGACCCGGAGATCGGCTGAATGGATTCAAAAACAGTAAAACTCAACTTTAACTCTTGGGGACTTGGAAAATGAGCCTATTTCTAAAAGTGGAGTGTTCCTTTTAACCTTATGTGGCGGCACGCACGAGGGGAGTTCAAAAATATGTGAAATGGACTACGCCAAATATGGCAAGCTCTATTCAAAAGAGCCGAAATACCTTATCTAGTAGCCCTCACATGCACTTCGCAACTTGATCAAGCCACCACAAGGGGGCTGCCACAGACACCGACTACGCCACCCCGTGTTAGTGTCGGGGAACACACCTTTCTCAATAAAGCAAAGCTCACAAGTTCGATACGGTGAGTCAGGTATCAGGCGGAGTGGAGTCACAATTAATGAAAGCTTTATTTACAGTAATAAAACACACTTTATTAATATATGGCATCAGCTCAAAAGAAAATCAAATAAAGCTATACTAACAATACACATCAACTCTTCAGAATTCCGGGTGGCACACCTAGACCGGATGAAAACAGCAATCAGCAGTGCACACTCACACCACAGCACGTCACACCTCCAGTGAACACAGCATTCAGGCAAAAACCCTCCACCACACACAAAGGAAGGCTGCTCCTCCACAATTGGCCACCCGGTTCTGATGAGAAACAAAACACACACAAAAAAAAGTCAATAACTCAAACACGTAATCAGGTTAGAACACCATGGTCAAATCACATATTACAATACACATTTTAAACATGAAAAAGTATTCGCTGTCTCAGTTCTGCCCAAATAGGCAAAGGGTCACATCCAGCCACCACGGCTACAGCACTGACAACTGGCTAAAACCAGACCATCACAACCTGATTACAATAACAGAAACCATACCATAACATTAGAATAAACAAAAAACAAATACAAAAAAACAAGCTTTAATTAAAAACCAAACAATAAACAAACTCAAAAAGGGGCTGTGACAGAGAAAAAGCTGATCGTCTATTGTTCACCGCTATAGACTTTAATTACAATGTTTCTCAGTTTCACTTTACTCACGACCCGTCACTGGAGTGGGAGAAACACCACAGCACAGTCCAAACTGATCCTGCGAGGGTTAAACACGGTCAATATACTCCGTTACAGAGAAGTGCACCGGCGCAAGACAACGGCCGATCACTCCAACCGATCTGCCGATCTGATTCAAACCCAACGTCATACGATCCCGAACAACGAGGTGGTAATCCCGAGGCCGCGGCACAAGGCCTCAGTATGGAAGAACAACTTGTAGCCACTGGAACGGCCAACCATCAAGTTTCCAATCACAGTTGAAAAACACCGAGCCAGACACCAAGCCCACTGCAACGCCACACACGTTGGCTCACACCTATAATATAAAACACATTTTAACAAGCCAAATGCTAAAAACCATCCTCGCAATAGATTTGACTTACCTCTAATGCGATTCACACAACCTAGTCACGGTTGTGTTTAAATACATCTCCGTAAAGACTGCCATTACTGCAGACATCCCATAAAGCTCCTCAGTCCACCTTTTAACAAAATGAACCCATGAAGCCAAATAAAAACAAGTCCACGATATAAGTCACTGCCAACAACTCCTACCTCCCAATGTTCACACACCTCGCCGGAAGAGAGTTGCCTCTCTCTCGCGGACGCTAAGCGGACGCAGAACAGACGCACACACATAGCGCCCCTACGGCCACTTTTATATACTGTTCAATTAACGTACTTACCAACACTCCTCCTCCTATTACGGGGTACGTCACAGGTAGACCGTACTGCTACACTTACAAAGCATATCATAGAAGATCATATATTTTGTCTAGAGCTTCGTAATTAGTTCAGTTCATGAGGGTTTTTAATGAGATGTTTTTAGCAAGCCATTAAATCACTCGAGACTTGACTCTGACTCCATTGATAAAGACTTGTGAACATGGATCTTCATGTGTATCTTCAGGTGACTTTTAAAAGAGAAACTCTTTCCGCACTGATCACACGTGTGCAGCTTCTCTCTGCTGTGGATCTTCTCGTGTTTTCAGAGATCCTGACTGAGTGAATCTCTTGTCACAGTGTATGGTTTCTCTCCAGTGTGAACTCTCTGGTGCAGTTTTAACTGTCTCGCTGTAGTGAAAGTCTTGTCACACTCAAAGCACATGTACTCTCTCACACCGGCATGTATTTTCTGATGTTTATGTAAACTCTGCAGCAGTGAAAAACTCTTTCCACATTCAGAACAGGAATGTGGCTTCTCTTTCGTATGAACTGTCAGGTGTGCCTTCAGGTTTGATGACCAATGAAATGTTTTGCCGCACTGATCACACTTGAACGGCTTTTCTCCGGTGTGGATCCTCATGTGTCCTTTAAGGTTTGCTGATTTTGTGAAACTCTTTCCGCACTGATTGCACGCGAACGGCTTCTCTCCAGTGTGAACTCTCATGTGGAGCTCAAGATTTTGTTTGGTTGAGAAACTCTTTCCACACTGATCGCATGACTCGAACCTGAAGACTCGATAGATGAACTAATCAATTCTCTTTCCGGCTCTGACTGCATAGGTTTAGCTTATGGGGCTGTCACGTGATGAACGAACGATTCAAACCCGAAGACTTGTCAGATAAGAGATGAGGTGAGCTAATCATAGACTAAAGACCCAGGTAAACAACAAATTATTTTTTTTCTGTTTCTTATACCATTATAGTTTTGTATCGTTTGTAGTGTGATCAACGTTTGCATAAGTAGTAGATGTGTTGGGGAAGCAGCATGTAACATTTTAATTATATTTTGCTAAAATAAACAAAATGAACGAAATGACTCGAAAAAAGATTTGTTCATTTTGCTGAACGAGACTCAAAGGTCCGAGTCAGTAAAATGGTCCGAACTTCCCATCACTAATGGGAATCTTCCAGCATTTATTGTTGAACTGCAGTGGGAGGAGCTTCACTGATGATGAGTTCCAGTGTGGGAGGAGCTTCACTGATGATGAGTTCCAGTGTGGGAGGAGCTTCACTGATGATGAGTTCCAGTGTGGGAGGAGCTTCACTGATGATGAGTTCCAGTGTGGGAGGAGCTGATCTGCCAAAATCAAAAATATATCACTTACTGAGTTTGTTTTTATAGGGTCAAAAACAGGGGCCTCATGTATAAACGTTGCGTACGCACAAAATGGCCATAGAAATGTGCGTATGCTTTTTTCCAAGCACATATCTGGATTTATAAAAAATAAACTTGGCGTAAATATGTGCACACGGTACGGATGCTCTTGACTGTGCGTACGCACTCTTTTTCCAGGAGTGATGAAGTAAACAATGATTTTAAACTGTTTTCATTTCGAAATACACATTTACATTAAATATTCCACTCTCATCAATGGAGATAAGCACTGAAATTACATAAAGTCATTACACAGAAGTTAATCCAAAATTATATGAATTTAGACATTTGTAGTTGATGCGCTTAATCACTTTTCCTTTGGCATGCAATGTTTTAATGACAGCGATGAGTGCTGTAATAATTCATATATTTAAACTAAACTGTGAATCTCATGTTATGAGAATTTTTTTAGCGAGATCAATGATGCACACTTACTTCGATATTATGGCGGACATTGCTGGATACTCGGTGGTCGAACGGTCCATTGTCAGGTTTGAATAATAGCCGGTAAAGGACGGTAAGATTTGTGTGTTTCCTTTTTAAAATACTTTGTCAGTGACACACGAATCAGACAATTGTATTTACACTGCAATAAATGGCTTACCTGTTTCCACTAAAAATAGTTAAAAGATGTTCACTTTTCAGCAAAACTACATACAATTTATTGTTTAAAACAACTGAAATACTATTAGGTCAGCGGAAAGAATGAGGTCAAGTATATTCTAAAATAGGCTATTTATCTCAGAACTAAACAGTTTTGTTTTTATGGATATTTTGATATATTCTAAAACATTCTGGATGATTTTGGCAGTACAAATTAATGTGGCACAAATGGCATTTAGTCCGTATCTCATATTTCCTTAACGTCTTGTACCTTTGACAGTGTTAAACACGGTGTCACGTGGATGGGAATATGCATGGAAATGATATGCAGATGAGGTTATGCATAGTAAAACTAGGCGTTGCTCCAAATATGGTGATTTCTGTGAGGAGACGGGGTGGAGATGCAGGTACGCACAATCTGCCCCGACTGGGATTTACAAAGGGATTTTTGCGCAGGTTCTTCCCAAAATCTAGCTTTTGTGCGTACATACACTTTTATGATGAAATCTACGGAGAGTTTTATACATGAGGCCCCAGATGTCAAATTTTAGTGTCTGCAACAAATGAAATTGACCAAAGTGATATATATTCACAGAAAACCCATTAAGTGCAAATGTGTGTATAGTTATTCTGACCTGTACTTAATAAAATACTGAATATAAAAAAATAAGAGATCATACTTAATTTTATTAGGCTACTTTAACTGATTATAAAGTTGTTCTTGCTGACAAATGGGTAAAAGCTAGTGTTTTGAAGGATAGTATCAAAGTATAGAGATTTAAATGGACAATTAATGAGTATTTTTGGGCTGCACTATGATCCTTAAACACAGTGTTTGAACGTCATCAAATGATCCTTCTTCTAAATATGCCTGAAAAGTTTTCTTTTTTCTTTTTGCTATATAAACCCATTTTTGTCTTTGACTCGTATACTAATTAACAAATGTAAGCATTTATATCTGTGTATCATAAAGCAACTGATGCTAATTCACAATTTTTAATTTCTAATTCTAACATTATTCTGTTTCTTCATTAAAATAATGGCAGATATCTAGAAAAGTAGTAAAGAACTGTGAGGAAAGCATTGGGAAGCATAAAGACAGAAATAAATGTACATATTTGTGAGCAACAAATACCTTAAGTCTGTTTAATTTACAGGAGATCTGAAGACATCAGCATAATAAATGAGGTGAAAACAGGAGCTATTTACATGAAATAAAGAGTGTTTTCAGCAGCTGTTAATATTGATGAGCCTCAATCAACACTCATTCAACAAGACATTCAGGATCATCAGCAGATCATCTCACTTTAATCTGAGTGTTTCTGTTAGAAAGGGAGAGCGGGTGATTTAGTCTGTGAACCTATTTTCTGATCCACACTCTGGAGCAGAAGGTGGCGGTAATGCACCAAAACGCTGGATGCCAACTGCCGTAAAAATGCCGTTTTCGGGAAACAGTCGTGACTAGATAGTTCGTTTCCAAAACGATGCTTCGTACTACGGTGGTTAATCAGTGAGTTACGTCGTTGTTCGGGAAACGCACCCCTGTATGGGTGTGTGGGGGAAAATTATGCTTGTAAATTAAAGACCACGTTAAAAGACATTGTTTGTGAACATAAGATAGTTTGGAGGAATCTTGTTTTGGTCGCCTACCGTTGGCGACCGTTGATGTCACGCTCACTCGCGCCGCTCCTCATTCAGTCGCCGAGAGTCTTCAGAGGTGAGCTTCATTTATACAGGCATCAAACACACTTCAGCTGTGTTTGTTTAAGCGCAGGGGCGGACTTAGTGATTTGGGGGCCCTAAGCAAATTCCAGGTACGGGGCCCCAACACAATAACTATATGCTCTTTTACGCCTAACCTAACCTCTTTTAACCCTTATTTTGCTCGCTAGCTCTCTCTCATTAGCTATAACTATTATTTATTATAACTATTACCCCATCACAACTTAAGTAGCCTAAATAATTAGTCAACCTGATGCTATTCTAAAGCCATGTTAACCTACCTTATTTTTTCGGATAACAAAAGAAGACATTTTATAAAAAAAAAAAAAATGCTTGCACTTGTCCATTTAATGAATTGTAAACTTCTTCAATCTTTTTACAAAAAGGATTAAAATGTCATAAAACTTATCCCATGCAACTCGACAAACACAATCATTTCTTTACTGAGGTGAATATCCGATCTGTTCTGAGACAGCCAAAACAGCGTAGAATGAGCGCAAAGAGCGCTCCGTCTTAAAGCTGCACTCACTTCAGTTCATCGCGATCTCACGACCTTCCGTTAATAAGCTCTCTGCACAATGAATCTCTTATTTACATCTTATCTACAAGTTGTTATAATGAGAGGATTCGCAAGCTTGCAGAACTCCGCACCTGACAAAAACTCGCCGTTTTGAGTGGTGAGTGAACATGTGACGCTCTCCATAACACAAATACATACTGGTGCATTTGCCAATATGTTTCGCGAATATCAGACGGGGCCCCCTGATTCCCCGGGGCCCTAAGCGGCCGCTTACCTCGCCTATTAGTTAAATCCGCCCCTGTTTAAGCGACAATTTACAGGTGAGCATGTGAGTAAAACAGCTTGAGATCTCTGAGGGGAATTGATGGGAATCCATCTCAAGTTTTGAGCTTTTATTTCTACTCTTTCTGGCATCTTTGGATCGATTTTGTTACTTTACATGGTAAAAATACACTGGAACAGATACTGATAAATACGTCACATTGAGCTTATAATGAGCTACGTGAGACACTGAATAAATATGAAAAGGTTAATTTAGGTAAATGTGAATAGCTATAATCTGATGCTGGAAATACTAGTGCTTAGGTGCTTTGTATTGCTCTAAGTTTTATGATTGTTGTCAGTTTCTGCACACAAAACTAACATTTACGTTATAATTACTTTATTGCAATGAGTGTACTTTGAAAATCAAACTATATTTAGATTCATATGGAGATGCTGCTGTAGTTATTTAGCTGTAGTGGTTAATGAAGATGAGTTACATTAGTGTTTGTTTTTGTATTATTTATGTCATATTGAGAGAAATAACAGTATTATCTTTCAGTAGAACACTTTTAGCACGACTCAAATAATCTGTTTCTAAGAGCAAACACTCAGAATAAAGTGAGATGATCTGCTGATGATCCTGAATGTCTTGTTGAATGAGTGTTGATTGAGGCTCATCAATATTAACAGCTGCTGAAAACACTCTTTATTTCATGACAATAGCTCCTGTTCTCACCTCATTTATTATGCTGATGTCTTCAGATCTCCTGTAAATTGCCACTTAAAGCTCATTTCATTGGTGTCAACAGAAGGTAGGCAATTAGTTGCTTACAAATTTGCAAATTTATTTGTTTCTGTGCTGTCAAATGCTTTTCATACAGTTCTTTACTGCCATTAATTAAGAAACCGAATGTTAAAATTAAAAATAAAAATGTGTGAATTAGCATCAGTTACTTTACGATACACAGATAAATGCTTACATTTGTCAATTAGTATATGGGTGAAAGACAAAACTGGGTTTATATGGCAAAAACACAACTATATATATATATATATATTAGTGCTGTCAAAAATTTGATCACGATTAATCACATCCAAAATAAAAGTTTTTATTTACATAATGTGTGTACTGTGTATGTTTATGTATATACAAATACACACACATACAATATATATTTTGAAAATATTTACATATGTTTACAAGTTTATATTTATATTCATATAATATATATTATATAAATATATTTAATATATAAATATAACATTTTTCGTAAATAAATGCATACATGTATGTGTATTTATAATAAATATATACAGTACACACACATATATTATGTAAATAAAAACTTTTATTTTGGATGCGATTAATCACAATTAATTGTTTGACAGCACTAATACACACACACACACACACACACACAAATAGAACAAGAATCATTCAATGACATGTTCAAATACTGTATTTAAGGATCATAGTGCAGCCCAAAAATACTCATTAATTGTAATTTTTTATCTTTATACTTTGACAATGTCCTTCAAACCACTAGATTTTACTAAATTGTCAGCAAGAAATTTTTAATCATTTAAAATAATTAAATTTAGTATGATCCCTTATTCATTTATATACTTACAGACTGTACAGAATAACTAGCTGTTTCATTTTTAATTTTTACATTTTATTTATTTTTTATTTGATACAAACACTAAAATTTGACATCTGGTCTTTGACCCTATAAAAACATTCAGTAACTGCTATATTTTTGATTTTGGCAGATCAGCTCCTCCCACACTGGAATTCATCATCAGTGAAGCTCCTCCCACACTGGAACTCATCATCAGTGAAGCTCCTCCCACACTGGAACTCATCATCAGTGAAGCTCCTCCCACACTGGAACTCATCATCAGTGAAGCTCCTCCCACACTGGAACTCATCATCAGTGAAGCTCCTCCCATCATCAGTGAAGCTCCTCCCACACTGGAATTCATCATCAGTGAAGCTCCTCCCACACTGGAACTCATCATCAGTGAAGCTCCTCCCACACTGGAACTCATCATCAGTGAAGCTCCTCCCATCATCAGTGAAGCTCCTCCCACACTGGAACTCATCATCAGTGAAGCTCCTCCCACTGCAGTTCAGCAATAAATGCTGGAAGATTCCCATCAGTTCAGAAGTGAAGACGAGCATCAGAGCATCAGGAAGAGCTGAAATCTGATCAAAGACTGAGTTTATTAAAGAGGACAGAGAGAAGATGAGAGATCCAGAGCCCTGCAGAATCAAACACACTGAAGATACTCAACAACAAACAGGTTGGTCTTTATTCTTCATTCATTATTAGGGATGCAAAATTCTGGGAATTTTCAAAGTTGGAAAATGTTAAATAAACTGGAAATGTTATGTTAGCCTATAACAGGAAAATTAAATGTAGTTGAAAAACGTTTTGCAGCATAATCTTGGTTAAAACAACCAGATTTAATGCAAAGAAAACCGACCAAGTGCATTCTTCAGTACAAGACTGAACCTCACTGTTGTGTTAACTGTATATGTGACAAAATTGTTGTTAAAGGCATAGTTCACTCAGAAATGAAAATCCTGTCATCATTCTGTCACCCTCATATTGTTTCAAACCTGTATGAGTTTCTATTTTCTGTTGAACACATGAAAAATTTATTTTGAAGAATATTGAATTCTAGTTGCTGTTATATTGACATTTTTTATAGTATAAAAAAAATACTATGGGAGTCAATGGGGGACCAAAATTGTTTTGTTACACACATTCTTCAAAATATCTTTTGTGTTGAGGAGAACAAAGAAATTCATACCGGTTTAGAACAACTTGAGGCTGAGTAATTGATGACAAAATTTTCATTTTTGGTTAACTGTCCCCTTAACTTGCTGCTAGCCTTTATCTCAGAAATAATTTAACTTCTGTTTTCATTTAGCAACTGGTCCCAAAGTCAAAGTGTATGAAATCTATTCAGTAATTTATTTGATGTATAAATTAAACCAAATTTCCAATTCATTCCCTTTAACTCCTGTAAATTCTCATTAAGTGTCCAACTTGGAATATTACCAAAATTAAGTTCCCCAAGAAATGTTCCACTCCTTTGCAACCCTGTTCATGATGCTGAAGAACATTCATGTTAGAAAAAGTCAAGCACTTCATCACGTTTAGATAAAGTTAAAATTCATACTTTATAACATTGTGTTTTTTAAATATATTTTTTAACCAAAAGGGGTAGCTCTCCCAAAAATGAAAATTCTGTCATCATTTATTCACCCTCAGGTTCTTCCAAATCTGTTTAAATTTCTTTGTTCTGCTGAACACAAAGGAAGATATTTGGAAGAATGTCAGTAAACAAACAGATATTGCCCCCCAATGACTACTAGAGTATTTATTATTTCTACTATTTTTCTTGTTATGGAAGTAAATGGGGGACGAAATCTGTTTGGTCCCTTAAAAATAACATTAAATGATTGATAGTTCTCACTACAAAAAAAAAAAAGAAAAAAAGTTGTGCCTCAGTCATTCAGTTAATTTTAGGGCTGTCAAACGATTAATCGCGATTAATTGCATCCAAAATAAAAGTTTTTGTTTACACAATATATGTGTGTCTTCTGTATATATTTATTTTGTATATATAAAGACACACGCATACAGTATATATTTTGAAAATATTTACATGTATTTAAAAGTTTATATTTATATTCATATAATTTATATTATATAAAAATATATTTAATATATAAATATAACATGTTTTTCTTAAATATATACATGCATGTGTTTGTATTTATATATACATAATAAATATACACAGTATACACACATATATTATGTAAACAAAAACTTTTATTTGGGATGCGATTAATCGCGATTAATTTTTTGACAGCACTAGTTAATTTATAAAATGCACCAGAATCATCATGTTTTACAGCAGCTGTCTTGTTTCTGCTATTACATCAGGACTCATTTTAATATTTCTCTCTTTGAATTTTGGTTTATTTAAAGTGATTTTTTTTTCAGACCTGATGGAAGAGAGCGAGGAGAGTGAAGAACTGAGTGAAGTGGAGGAGAAACATCATGACAAACCTGGAGAAAAACCTTTGAGTCGCTCAAAGACTAAAAATACATTTTTAAAGAAAAGAAGAGCTAATATATCTATCACCTGCACTCAGTGTGGAAAGAGTTTCACAAACAAACAAAGTCTTGAGCGTCACATGAGAGTTCACACTGGAGAGAAGCCGTTCACATGTGATCAGTGCGGGAAGAGTTTCACACAACAAGGAAACCTTAAAGGACACATGAGAGTTCACACCGGAGAGAAGCCGTTCCCATGTGATCAGTGCGGAAAGAGCTTCACGCAATCAGCACACCTTAAAGAACACATGAGGATCCACACCGGAGAGAAGCCGTTCATGTGTGATATATGTGAAAAGAGATTCACAGACAAAAATAGTCTTGAGTGTCACATGAGTGTTCACACTGGAGAGAAACCGTTCACATGTGACCAATGTGGAAAGAGCTTCACACAATTAGCACACCTTAATGAACACATGAGGATCCACACCGGAGAAAAGCCACACACATGTGATCAGTGCGGGAAGAGTTTCACAAACAAATATAATCTTGTGTGTCACATGAGGATCCACACCGGAGAGAAGCCGTTCAAGTGTGATCAGTGTGGGAAAACATTTCATTGGTCATCAAACCTGAAGACACACCTGACAGTTCATACGAAGGAGAAGCCACATTCATGTTCTGAATGTGGGAAGAGTTTTTCACTGCTGCAGAGTTTACATGTACATCAGAAAATACATACCGGTGTGAGAAAGTACTTGTGTTTTGAGTGTGACAAGACTTTTACTACAGCGAGCAGTTTAAAACTGCATGAGAGGATCCACACTGGAGAAAAACCTCACAAGTGTTCACACTGTGACAAGACATTCACTCAGTCAGGAAATCTGAAAAGACATGAGAAGATCCACAGCAGAGAGAAGCTGCACACGTGTGATCAGTGAGGAAAGAGTTTCTCTTTTAAAAGTCACCTGAAGATACACATGAAGGTCCATGCAGTGGAGTAACCACATCACTGCTATCTATTTAGGGAAAGGTTTGTCCATTTACCTTCTTTATTCGCCCATACAGACCAGTGTTAATTTTGGGAGGCATTTTTGATTTAGTCTTTGTCTGTATCTTGAGACGAAAATGCTTAATAGTCTTAGTCACATTTTAGTCATTTGAGTCTTTCATAGTTTTATTCTAGTTTTAGTCGACGAAAAGTCATTGCATTTTTGTCAACTTTTAGTCATTAGCCTACTTTTAGTCAAACTGCAGTTACCAACATTAATTTTGGTAGCTATTTTATATGTAGTTTTCAAACAAAAATAGTCATTAATTCCTCTCTCTTTAGACCAAATCAATTAAGTTTATGGGAAATTTGAATCAAGGATTGAATTTGGAAAAACTGGAATAAATTTTCATTTTTTGGTAGAGATACAAAATACTCATTTTTCAGATACAGTATGTTTACTTAAGTATACATTTATTTAACATCTTTTGTTGGTTAACATTGATGACATATGAATTTAATTAGGAATGCTGTCCCTTTAAGACGGAAGGTATGCATGTAATACTGACACACTCAGTTTTCACCCACCTGTTTACATTCACTTAAACCATAACCGACTGTGTTTACATGAGATACTCTAGACCAGGGGTACTCAACAGGCCTGTCTGCATTAATTTTGTGGCCACATCATGCTGAAGATTAATGTATTTTTATTACAGTTTGCACTCAAAATATTAGGCAGTTTTATTTTTTTTATTAAATGTCAGTCGAGTGTTTGAAATAACTTCATTTTGTGAGCTGATGTGCGGTTTTTGTCACAGAACGAGGCAGATAATATATACGGTAAAGGCAATGTCTATTATCATTTTATTATAAATATACTTTATTATTATGAAAATACCAGAGATGGCTTGAAGAACACAGTTAAACCATATATTGTTGCGTCGTATATTATTGTCGTATACTGTTGGATATTTAAATAAATAGCTAGATCGCGAACAGATTCATTCACCCACGCAATCTTGTTCATAAATGACAGGATTCATATGTCTATTAAAGCCATAATAACATTCAAATCTGCGTTCGTGCTGCCGCTGATCCAGAGAGAGCCGTTTACAGATATGAAACATCTTTGCAAAGTCTTTTGTATTGTTATTTCTGTGTTACAAACATTCAAATAATCACAGAAATACTGGAATAAAAGTTTATAGTTTGGATATAAACACTGCTGTCTACAGAAGCGATCAAAATAGAATAAATCACCTTTTTGAAAGTGACCATGCTTCAAATAAAGATTGTATCAATTACACCGTAATGCCAGCAGGTGGAGTCAAGTGACTTAAAATGAGATTCGTTCAAAAACATTGATTCATTCAGGAATGAAACAAGTGAAGTCTTTATGAGCAAGTCATGAAGTTATGAGTTATGAATAATTTAACTTTAGCAATTAATTGAATATTGTAGTCTAAAATAGACAGCAGCATTTTTTTCTAGAAACTAGTAAATTATTTTGTTTAGTTGCCTATTTTTTTTTTTTTCAGAATCATGGTGGGAAAATATATGGAAGCAGAATAATGACAATAGTTTTTGAAACATAAAGCATGTTGAATTCCACAAATCGAAAATAAGATGCATTGCAGTTAACAGTGCTTGCATTTCAATGCCTTCCCTAGTGAAAAAAGTATGCTAAGTATACTTGCAGCCAGACTAATTGTCAGTATACTTCGTGTTAATGATTAGTTAACTTGAAGTGTGCTATTTTGGATAAACTTTTTTTGTACTAAGTGTATTTTAGTTGTAATTAAATTATACTAAAGTATAACTTTAAGTGTATTTAGTGTACTTTTTGATGCTAAATTGGGACAACTTCAAGTATACTTAGTACACTTTAAGTACATGTCTATTTTCATGCTTGATTAGTGATATTAAAGTGTACTTTTTTGTATTACGAGTACATTACAAATGAATTATGAGTGTCTTTGAAACACACAAGCAATATACTATAAATGTATTATTTCTGAGTAAAAATATACAAATTTTCCCCCCAATGCTGAATCCAGTTTTGAAGGTCATACCAATAAATACATAATTTCAATGATAGACAGAGACAGATTATTAACAATTCAAACAGTGTTTATTTAAACCTCAAATGGTTTTAGCATTGCAAAACATAAAATGCACCAACCATGTTTTTAAATAAAAAGAACGCTGAAAGAAAAAAAAAACCTTTCAAACATGTAAAATAAATACAATAAAACAAAACAAAAACAATTTTAAATACATGTCCAAAAAAATCTTGGAATTTTATAA
>JAFVLL020009781.1:85708-120434 GCA_021397915.2 Tor tambroides | reverse complement strand
CAGACACAGTCTCTATAGTGTGATATCTAGATGAAAGAGTCTCTAAGAGGCAGTCGTGGTCAAGGCAGTCATGGCCTAATGGATAGAGAGTTGGACTTGTAACCCAAAGGTTGTGGGTTTGAGTCTCAGGTCCGTCAGGGATTGTCAGTGGGGGGAGTGAATAACCAATGCTCTCTCCACCCTCAATACCACAACTGAGGTGAGACCCTTGAGCAAGGCACTGAACCCCCAACTGCTCCCTGGGTGCTGCAGCACTGGCTGCCCACTGCTCTGGGTGTATGTTCACTACTGTGTGCATGCACTTGGATTGGTTAAATGCAGAGGACAAATTCCGAGTATGGGTCACCATACTTGGCCACACACCACTTCCCTAATTCTTTCCTAGAATTAACTGACTTTTGTGACGTGAGGCAGCTAGCAAATGGTCGGTTTAGCCAATTTGTCTGCTTCCTGACCTGGGCCCCAGTTAGTCAAGTACAAACTCTAAGACTATGTGCCATATTTCTAGAGAGAAGAGCAGCACCACCCCAGGAGGGATGAAGACCATCTCTTTTTAACAGGTCAGGTCTGCCCCAAAAACTCGTCCAATTGTCTATAAAACCTATGTACACACAGTACACAGACAAATATTATGTAAACAAAAACTTTTATTTTGGATGCGATTAATCGCGATTAATCATTTGACAGCACTAGTTAAAAGTAAAAGCTTGTTTTCTAAAGTTAGATGCCATGTTTGGACAGTAATAAGGCATAATGCATTACTATACAGGCTGCTGGTTTTAGACTGCTCCCTGTCTGTGCTGTTTTTGCCTCTGCCTCTCTCTGTCTCTGCTTCTGCCTTCATCTTCTCTCTGTCTGTTCTCTGTCCTTGGTGGTGTCGTGTTGGTCGTAGAGGGAATACATTAAATAATCAATGAGAGGAATCTGATTAAGGACAGTGCTTTTCCAAAAGGGGAGCAGAAGACAGCAGTACAAAAAGAAAGAGGCTGGGAAATAGACGTAGCACTATATATACACACACACAATATTATATATCAGTACTTTTAATTATGATGTATATGATGTAGCATTTTACTTCATGTAAAGAGCGTCTGAGCCTTATTTTACAATGTTTTATTTATTAATGCCTCTGATAAGATTCACTTTCTCGATCTTAATGATGGATCAGATATCTGATCACTCGAACAGATAACAGTCTCTTTGGATCAGATATGTCGATATTGTTCATTGCAAGAAAACGGTTTGCAATATGAATGATTATGAGATGCAGTATGGACTGACCTCTGCACCACACAAACATGCATCGCTGCACATCTGTGTTTTCCATCAGCGTCTCAGGAGAACAGATGGTCGGGTGTTTGCAGAAAGCAGCAGGAAGAACAAACTAGAACCCACTGAGATGATGTTTATCTGCATTTTCTCTATACTGTAGAAGCTGTATGTGAACTTCCTACCAGGATAAATGTGGAAACAAAAATAGGCGAGGCTTGTAGTGACAGGGAAGGTTGTGTGCATGAGTTCTGTTTTGTGTGAATAAATAAAACTAGTAAATATGTGGGAGGTGACTTTTCCGAATTACTTAACCTTATCAGATGAAGGCAAAGGTGTGTAGTGTTTAGTTGTAAATGCAAATTTAAATCATTCATATTTTGTTCCTGATTACTCATTCTTCAGCAGTGTGGGTAAGTGCGTAAATAAACAGATGGTGGGTGAGACGTGACATAAATGAGGATGTTTAAAATGTAAGTCATTGTAGAATAACCAGATTAAATGCTCTGAATGTTTGGGGATTTTATTTGTGCCAGTGTGACATCTGTGTTGACTATAGCGAGAAATGACAGTAAATACATGTTCATTATTTCCTTGTTCTTTATTTTACTTTCATCATCATTGTCGTCTTCTGCAAAGGTTAATGTAGCATAACCAAGCCAACCATTACTTTGTATTTCTAAAATAAAACTTGAAGAAGTGCTATATTTAGTGAGCAACAGGCCTATTTGCAGCAGGTCCGTTAACAGATCTGTGCAAGTGTAACCAATATTCTGTGAAAGATATATCTCATACAACAATGAAAATTCTGTCATTATTAAGTGAAAGAGTGGAAGGTTCACATTATTCACTGCATATGTTTTTATATTCTCAACCCAAGTGAGATTTTCATTGAACAAACAGACACAACATTCCTTCACAGTAAATTCACATCTGCATGTGTGCATGAGACCTTAATTTCAGTATTAATACAACACATGTGATGTGTTATTTCCAGAACCATTACTTGACGCAGCATCAGATATGAATGTGTTTGGCATCAGTTTCTGTGTGCCATTAGACACAGCACTGAGAGACCAGATGTGAGGGGAAGAAAAAAAAAAAAAAAGCGAGTGCCTAATGAACTTGGACTGGAACTTCTGGACTGTAGAAAACATCCTTTGACGTCTCCTTAGAAGCCCATGTGTTATATGCAAACAGATGTAAACATGACCTGTTTTTATACTTCAAGGAAATATGGTTGATGTTTTAAAAAAAATCCTGTCTCATAATGGTACTACTACAGTGGAGCACTGTGTTAAAGATTAGTTTGCATCAATCAAAGACAAAGTTCAGTCAGAATGTGTGAGCGAGAAAACGCATAAACATAAATTTGATACAAACACATCAGAGCTGCTCAATTATGACATCAATTTGTAGGCGAACCAGAGGTTTCCTTTGGGAATTTCAGAGGGTTTTTAAAAATATTTCTGATTTCTGAGAAAAAAGGACTGTGGTTAACATTACTTAAAGAAACTTTCGTTTTTTGTTCTATAAATTACAGGCAGTCTCACCTGAAACATTCATTTTGAAACCATTGCTATACTAAAAACCCATTTGTAATTCCTGAACCCATGAATGTAAAACAGCTAACTCTATTCCAGAGTTCAAACTGAACATCTATAGTGACAAAACTATAGTCCAATCAAGAAGCTTTGATATTTTTATATTTGATAATTGTTTGTTGAGCCATTTGCTGCAATACGTTTCATTATTCAATAAATAAATATGTAATAATTTGCATTTATGTACAGCACTTTGGTCCATTTTTTGGTCATTTTTTATGGTTTTGAAAGTGCTTTATAAATATTTGAGTTAAGAGTCTCTATTTTTCTTTAAATAAAATGAACTTTGCTATATATTGTGAAAATGTTCATTTAGTTTTGTTGTGTGATTTGTGGCCGGTGGCACACTTAAACGTACACAGTGCTGTAAAAAAAAAAGGGAGAAATGATTACCGCAAACGTCACGACAGTACACTTTTTACATCCACACTGAATTAAAAGTTGAGATGACGCAGGCACTGCCAGTAATTCAGATGACTTCCAGGCGCGCTGTTCTAGAAGCTCGGCCTCCCCCCGCCGCGCTCGGCCTCACAACAGCGCGCTCCGAGGGAGGACAGGGCCGTCGGAAGAGCCTGCCGAGCCAGGGCAATAAACACAGGCGGTCTCTAGCTGGCTCGCTCTATGACCCGCCTCCTTTACGTCAGTCGAGCTCAGCGATTGGACAAAATCCTGATCTCGTCCGTGAGAGCGTCTGAGTCCTGTCAATCAATGAGAAACTGGAAATGTGCAGCCCATTTTCTCATAGACCACTGTAGCCTGCGTGTTTGTAGTGACGGAAAAGTTGGAAAAGGTCTTTTTAGAAAAGCGTATAGGCTCTTAAACGGTAGTAATTAACGTCAATAACGTGTTGACTGTGCTTACATCGGCGGGAGACGTTTTCTCAGAAACCTTGAACGACACGCAGAGGGGTAAGTTGTCCAGCCGCGTCGCTTTGTGATAAGGCAGTGAAGAAACGCGACTCTGTGGTTGTTTCTCTGTGAAGAAGATTGTACACGAGTCACTGTGTCAGATAATGTTTTGCAGTGCAGCTCGTGCTGATGTATCGATCGCAATCTGTGCTGCTTTATTGTGAGAACGGGATGCGCTCGTGACGGAAATAATGTACACATTGTTTCTGTGAGCCGTTACATGAAGCTAGAAGACTGTCACCACTGTGACCTGACAAGGCGACAGTAGTTACATTTAGAACTTAAGAGTCACTAACACTTAGAATGTTGCTAAGTCCTTAAACATTACAAAATAAGAGTTTGAAGAATCATAAAGTTTTTTTGTTCTCTTGAAAACATGTTTTATAACCTGATGTGGATGGGATTTTGACCTGTTTTATTTTATTTCGTTGATTCCAGATGCTTTATCATGCCATTGTAGGTTTATAGATGCCATGTTGTCGTTTCTCTTCTTCTCAGAGTCGGTCAGTAAAGCTTTATTTGCGTGGTTGTCAGCATTTACAGTTGTGCCAAAGTGTACTTTTTGTACCAAATAGACAATACTGAAATTAAGGTGAGGTGAATAAAAAAATATGTAGTGAGAAAGGGACGAGAGGAAATAAATAAGAAAAAAAAGGCCTTATACTCAGTCAGAATCAATAATACTTCTCTAGCCATAGTGTTATTATTTACAGTATTGCAAAACCACCCAAAGTGCTTCCATTTCCTAAATAGACAGAAAATTAAATAAGGTGAAGCAATTTAAGATGTATATAAAACAAAACACAGTGATAGAGTAGCCTATTAAACGTCTTTCTTTTTCACTTCTCGTTATGCTTGCAGTCAGTGGATTACGCCCACCGTCCCAGCATAAAAAGCAGCTTTGTATCTCGCTTTGGCAGAGGTATTGTAGCAGTTGCACTGGTTGGAAGGTTATCGCTTCTTTTCTCAAGCGCTGTCTCCAGGGGGATTCCCCACCTCTGCGTGGTGACGTCACCTCTTCCAGTAGATGGCCGAGGGAATCCTCGCGCGCGACGGTGAGCGGCGGCACCTCGTCCTTCGCTTCTGTCTTTCATGTCACCTCGCGGAGTTTTGCTTTACACGCCAAATGAGACCACTTTCAGTTTTGCACGATGGCCCCGAGCGATAGACACGTTAGAAATAATAGGATACGAGATTTTTCTATTTATCTATTAATGCTACTTATTTTAAAGTGTTTTTTTTTTTTTTTTTTTTTTAAGTATTATTGGTGCACCATATACACACCATGATAATGTGCTGTGGTATAGTACTATTAAAAAGTTTGGATGCAGCTTCTCATTCTTTATAATTATCATGTTCCACATTTTGAAAGAAATGAAGTGGTGATCAAAAATGTAGCTTAAATCAAATTAAAGCTTCATGGGGTGCATGAGGTGAGGTCTGGGATGCTTGAATTTTGGTTCCCACTTGCGGTGAACACTTGATGACTGCTTTTCCTGTACTCTTTGGTAAAAAAAGGAAAAGTGTTATATATATATATATATATATATAAAATTATAATATTTATGGCATGATTGGAATAATTAGTGCTCCGTATCTTCATCCTTTGTTTCTTCAGTCATGTGGATCTGAAAAGCTTCTTTTTTTCCTCCCCGTTTAAAGTGTTCAGTGCCAGGAAGCACTTACCATTGTAAAAAAGGTAATCATTTTAACTGTAAACGACTTCTATGCTACAGTAAAAACCTGTTAACTGGTTAAGAGTATTTTCTCTTACTGGAAACTGTAATAGATCTAATAGGAAAGTTCATGTAATTTTAAATTAAAATGCTTTTAAATGAAATTTTTCACTTTTAAAAATTGTACAAGCAGTCTTATAATTTACAGTGAAAACCGTAAATTGACAAAATTGGACACCTCACATTTGATGTTTTTTTTTTATTTAGATCTTTTTTTATTTAGACCTCTTAGATTCTTCTCATCTTATATGTCAATTAGGGTTTTATTTTACATCTTATGTTGTTAAATGAATGTTTATTGGATTATTTTTGTGTCATGTGTGTTACCATGATGTTTTTTGTTTGTGTTTATGGCACTATGTGCACTTTCTGTATATTAATATTTATCTCATCTTGTGGAAGAGGTACTTGTGGTGAACTTTGATCCATCATGTGGCTTTCTCATCAGAACTTTTTTAAGGTGGTTGTATATTAGAATAGGTAACAGTTTGTAGTAATTTGATGTATTATTTCAGTTAATTAAGTTTTTTAAATGTAATTTTAAGGGTAGTCCGTTACATTTTTATAATAATAACCCCTAAATTATCTCTTTCACATGAGTGAACAAGTCTGCATCATTAAAGATCTTCAACAGCTCAGATGAGTCAGGTCAAGTAGATGATATCGCCCTTGCTGCTTCAGACAGTTGGTTTCTCTATCTTTTCTCACTTATAATGCACTTCAGAGAAGGGCGTAGAGTTCGTTTTTCCAGGGACCCAGACCGCAACATTAGACATCTCATATCTACATCTTGTTTTTTTCTGGGTCCCTAATGACTCACACCATTATCATCACTGAGTGAACTGATCTAATAAAGGCCAGTTTTACTCTTAACTGATAGTGGAACTTTAGTGAGTACTATGCAAGACAAGGCTTTGGAGTATATAATTATATATTATTTAGTGATATTATTTGGAAAAATAGCTTTAACCTAAATAATCATAAATATTTTCTATTTATTCCTTTTTTGCAAGATCTTTGAGGTTTTATGCTATTTCTGTAGCTTTTTTTATTTGCACCCACATACTGAAAAAAAACAAGTTTTACTTGCTCTCATTGTCATAGTGCCTCCAGCATCTGTATTATTTGGTCATACTGTATGTATTGGGGTGTAGTGGCATGAAACTGTGCTTCTTCTGAACACCAGCATAACATCTTCCATGCATTATGATATTCCTAGTTACTAGTTTTCCAGTTGGTTAAAATGAAAAGGGGAGTTCATTTAATTGGCATCACATTTGTTGACACATTAGCAACAATAAGGGTGACAGATACTCCCAAAACTCTGGGAAAGTGCGGTTGAAGCCAAACCTTTACAGTTGAAAATATGTGGGTGGGGAGCTTGTTGATTTAGAGCAGTTATTGTTGATCTGTCAGGCACAGGAGCTGTTTGATGAACCATTGAAGACTATTTCATTTAAGAATAATGGTCCTTAAGAAGTAACATGGACGTTAGCCATACTTGCTTAATGTTCTACATTGACTGCACATTTGTTATTGGCAGATTTGTATTATGTAATTTAGCATTTTTAAAAGTACACACTGTGATTTTTGTGTTGTTCTGCTCAGTGTGGTAGTTGTCTTGCACTAATGTTGGCATTGTAGAAATGTACAATTTGTAGTCAACTTATGTATTTTACAAGGAAAACTATTCAATAATAAGGGTTTAACAGAATACTATTTATTTGTGTAATTTAAAAAAAAAAAAAAAAAAAAAAGCATTTTAAGGCATTAGTGAGTATAGTTATTACTTTAAATGTAAGAGTGTCTCATTGTCTCTCTTAAAACTGATGCGATGGATATTCTCCCAGTGTTTTTATTATTGTGTTTCTCTGAGCTTTGCTGATGAGAATAAAGGTCAGTGGGGTCAGACATTGTTTGCATAGAAGGAACAAGTTAATACCCTGAGAATTTCTGACCATTTGAAGCTTTTAAACTACTTATAGCTATAAGCATATCAACCTGGATGTCCGGCTGCCCTCATTTAAAGCTTTGGTTGCTTTGTGGTAATTTTTGGATGCTACATGAAGACCCAGTGCAAGTTTTCAAATTTGTTGCTTTGTTTTTGTACAGTGTACTGGTATATACAATATATACGGATTCTTGTGTAATGGAAAACCGTTATACTGCAGACAAGATCTTTGACAGTTTTTCTCAGTCTAGTTCTGTCATTTCTTTGAATTTCCTCCTTCTGTATTTCTTTTAGGTTGACCTAAATGCCCTTTTTGTGATGTTTAAGACCAATCTGGTATTGTTTTGTGCAAAGTGTTTAAAACTTTTGAAGGAGGCTTACAGGTCAGTGTTAAAACACCTTTCTGCACAAGCAGCCATTATCATTTTGACTTGTAAGATGAAAGTCAGAATATGACATGATTTGCCACTTCTTAAACTATATGATACGTGTGACATACTGTCCTTTCATTATGATTATCATATTGAAGATTCATTGTTTCAGTGCCATTGCACCGGTTTAGAGTCTTGCACCCTTATATGAAACCCATGCTAGTTTCACTGAAATGCTGGCAGCAGCTGTCAGCTGTTCCTGATATTACTTATTTATGTCCTGAGCTTGCTTTGCACCAGACTGTCTGGAGACCTTGATTCACTCCTGCTTTAAAGAGAATCAAAGGTTATGCTGTTTTGCTGTGCATAAACAGTTTTTATCTTGATCTGATATTTACACATGGGGAAGTCACACACAGGTCAGGTCACATGATGAAATCTGACTGATCAGATAGATGTCAGATTCCATCTGCTGTTTTGCAAGCTACTTAAAATGATTACACTTTGTTACTAATTGGTTTATATATATAAAAATAGGATAATATGAATATTTTGGACCATGTTGCATGTAGTCCAAATGAAAGTCTGAATTACTGCAGGTTTAGCCCTTTTCATACTGCATTCATTTTTCAGTTCAGTTCCTTTGCCATGCACAGTTTTACCAGGAACTTTTTGTGTTTTCTGAGATTTTCTTATGACATCTGTTTATTATTTCTTTCTAATTTGACATTATATGCCTTATGTTTGTGATCTTGGAATCAGGGTGAAGTAGTTACAGAAATGACTTGATTACGGTTAGTAACAATGTGTGTATTGGACCGGTTGATCTGGTAAATCCATTTTTGTATGCCTTGCAAATTTAATCGTTTGGTTTTATGTGATGTTTTCTACATTGCTGTTGCAAATTCTGCTGATTTGTTTCTAAGATATTGTTATCTAAGTCAAGTCAAGTCAAGTTGAGCTTTATTGTCATTCTGCTACATGTGGACATATAGTGGAACGAAATGTCGTGTCTCGCAGGACCACGGTGCTACATACCAGTTAAACATACATAAACATCGCAAGTATAAGGAAAATAATAGAGCTATACAACAGTTAACCATCTGACTATACATATACTATAAATGCTATAACTACTATACATAGTTGACTACACATACACAAACTGAGACTGTACAAAAACTTTACATACATACTGTACATGAAATTGTGCAAAAGAGATATTTGTACATAAAATTGTGCAAAGAAATATATTTTGTACATTAAAATGTTGTTCAGAAGAGAGATTTGGGGGAAGCAGCGCTTAGTGCAAAGTGGATAGTGCACTTTGCATAGTGCAAAGTGGCTAACATGTTTTTGTCAAAATATCAAAAATGACTTGATAGTGATAGTTTTAAAGGGGACCTATTATGCAAAAATCACTTTTATAAGGTGTTTGAACACAGTTTTGTGGCCGCAGTGTGTGAAAACATCGAGCCTATAATGGTAAAAATCCACCCACTCATTTATTTATAATCTAATAAAATCATAGACAGTCTCTCAGAACAAGCTGTTTGATTCTTCCTCTGTTCACGTCACCGAGGGGAAAAAGTCCCGCCCATTAGTGACGCTGCCGTATAAGCAGAGACACAGCCCTGAGTGAGAAGCTGTGGTCCGCCTCCGCCATCACTGATTACTTGCTGTAGCTGCTGGAGATATACAATGTCAGCGCCAAAGAGGCTTTTCAAGTGTTGTGTTTTGGGATGCACTAACGAACATAGGAGTCTCCATAATCTCCCCTCATCTGAGCAGCCGAGGACACTGTGGTTAAGCTTCATTGTCTAAGGAAGTCTCCTGGAAAAAATCGGTAAAGTCCCCAATATGTGTAGGGATCAATACCAACGCTTCGTGCACGAACGTCAGCTCCAGACAAAGTAAGTTTCACGCGTTTGTTTTCTAAATTGCCTTTCTGAAAGAGCTTCTTGGCACTCTGTAAGGCTAATGATGCTAAAGCTACCATTGTCTCTGTCTGTTCTTACTGGTGCTGCCCATGAATGTTCGTGAATAGGAATGTGGTAGTTAAAAGTTGCATATGAAAGCAATGTGAGTCGATCGCTTGAGTTTGTTGAGCTCATAATCACGAGTGGGTCTTATAAAGTTTGTGATAGCATGAGACCAGCTATGTTGTTATTTTTATCCTGCTGTGCTACCCGTCTGTGTAATTCAAAGTCAGTCATCTGTGTCATCAGATGACTGACTTTGAAACCGAGTATGTTTTCTGTAAAGATAACAGGCTTGTACTAATAGTGGAATGATTATTTGCAAAGGCTAGCACTGCTACCAGCTCATTTGCATTAAAGCAACATACTCAAATACAGAGCGTTTTGGCGCACACCTTAAAAGTGGCAATTTTAACAAGCTATAAAAAATTATCTGTTGAGTATTTTGAGCTAAAACTTCACATACACGCTCTGGGGATATCAGAGACTTATTTTACATCTTGTAAAAAGGAGCATAATAGGTCCCCTTTAAAGTGCCCTTATTATGGGTTATGAAGTGTTCTTTTTTTTGGTTTTGGGAGTCCCCAACAACAGGTTGACATGTATGCAAGGTCAAAAAACACTTTCATTTTCTTATAATATGCATTTGTTTTTACCTTATTTGCTCAATGACTCCCAAACAATTCGCTCAATGATTCATTTTTCCAAACCCCTCCTTTGCGTGACGCTAATCTGCGGTGATTGGTCCGATTGGTTAATTTCATTTAAAGCAGTGTTTGTGATTTGTGAGCAGTGCTGATTTGTGTACAGCCGTTACTGGGGAAACGGCTATTTTTAATGCCCCAAAAGCGGCACCTAGTGGCAACAAGTGGGCGGGCAATATGTTAATGATTCATTTTGACATCAACATGAAATGGCTTAAGATTCGTTTTAAAAGCGACTCATTTCAATGATTCAGAGTCGACTCTTTCTTTTGAGAGACAATAACTTTATACACGGTGCACTTTCAGATTTAAAACTTTGCAGGATGTTTTCAAAAAACCCACTGACACTTGTTTCCAGGTTTTGGCCTACAAAAATACATCACCTCTGCAGCACTCTAACACTCTTAAAAAAAAAAAAAAAAAAGGGGGAGCCGATGTCATTAAAAAACATTTTTGGTTCCCTGAGGAATTTTTCAGTGAACAGATCTTAAAAGAACCATTTTTTTTCTTAAGCTCCATTCACACCAAGAACAATAACTATAAAGATGCCTATAATGGTAACGATATTAGCGTCCACACCAGCGAATGATATCGTCTGTTTTTCTAAATGCATGCTCGTCTTGCCACTTTAAATTCTTGAGCTCATGACAGCAGGATGGATTCTGATTGGATGTTTTTGTCGTTCATCAGCTGGAAAACAAATCGTTCTGAAAGGGATTCCAACGATATCATTTCTCTGTGCTTTTATCATTATAGCTGTGCTCCGGACTCTGCTATTCTTTAATATTGAGAACGATTTTTATAACTATATCTTTATCGTTATCTTTATAGTTATGTTTTATAGTTGCTTGGTGTGAACGGGCCTTTAGTGTGAAGAACATGAATAATTTAAAGAACCTTTCCACTAAAAAGAACCTTCTGTGCAATAGTTATTCCATGTTATAATTCCAGTAATTCCATGTTAAAGGGGTACTTCACCCAAAAATGAAAATTTGCTGTAAATTTACTCAGCCTCAGGCCATCCAAGATGCGTTTGTTACGTCATTGTGTGATTATGTAAACAAACTAATGAATTGAACCAGTTCATTGAAATGAGCTGTCTGTAAGAACCAGAAAAAGAATCTCATTTCCCTGTTTGCCTGAGGGTATAGATTACAGGTAATGATATTGTAAATAATGTTCAGTTTTGCACAGTTGCACAGACTGATCGTTTCGTTTCCTAAGACCTCAATATATCGTAAGGAGCCACAGGTATTAATTTTGTGTACCTTGATATGGTTTTTTTAATTCTCAAAAACTTTTATTTTTAAGACTGTAGGAGTCTAAATTCTCACAAAATCCTAGCGTAGCCAATTTTGCCAAAGAGGTTGACCAGGAAGTTTTTTCAAATAACAGGAAGTTGTTTTCTGTATGATCTTTCACTTAAATACATCTAGCCTATATGCCTCTTAGACCACAGCCTATTGACCTCCACGGTTGGACACCAGTGTGCTTTTTGTGGTTTTAGGGTAGTTTGCATACTCCCTCGTTTATGGTAACTCATTTGAGAGCTGAAATATAGACTTCCTCCAAGCTTTCCCCGAATCCTTCCCATCTCTGAGCCTATTGTTCTCCTTCAGCTTTCCGCCGAGGCTGCTGGGTATTTCTGACAGAACTTCATACAGCCTGAAGTGCTTGCTGGTTTTTAGCTCACTATGACTCATCTTCTGTGTCTGACATTTTTCTCTCTGCACTTTGAGCCACAAACTCAGCCGATATCATTTAGGTTACACCCGCTCTGAGAAGTGCTTCTGGTTACTCAGCATGTGAAGGAAGGAAAGCTAACCGACACTGAGTGCCAGGGTATTGTTTTGAGCCTCTCTCATGTTGTGTAAGTGATCAGCAGACATTTAGGTTGCAGTGTGAGAACAGATACAGGAACTAAGAGTGTTGTGAATGAGCACTAATCTAAAGTCTTTGTAACTGATTTGGGATCATCATTCATATTCCTGGGAATTGTTTTGTTTTTTTATTATTCTTGGGAGCATTGACATGCTGTAAATTGAGAACGGATGCCAGGTGGTGGGAGCCAACCAAATCTTCCCTCAGGGAGCACATAGATCATAAGCTTTGTGGTTTCCTCCTCTACACACAAAGTTCTTGGCAGTATGATCCAAGATGATGTGTGTCATCAATTATGCAGTGTTCCTAATATGCAATGTTCCTGTAAAAAGGGATGCCTTCAAAACAGTTCTTGTTGCATTTATGTAACGTGTTATTGGAGTTGTGTAACAGAGACTTCCTTTCCCCTTAGATTTGTCTGTTCAGTTTCGGTTTTAAAGTAGATTGATCAGGGGTGTTTAAATTTACAGATATACAGCACTTATGTAAGTCCATGAGTTCATAGACACACTTTTGTTGGAAAATCATGGCATGTGATACAAAACATCAATATTAAAATTTTTTATTTATAAAATGCTTTTTAAGGTATTTAAAGAAGATCTCATGACTATCACTGTCAAGTCATTTTGCAAATTCACCCAAATCAAACCTCATCTATGTTAGCCAACTATAGATAAAATGATCTAGGTGACAAATCAGCAGATTTTATAATAAGAATGTAGAATATAATCCAGAAACGAAATGCTTATAAGGCATGAAAATGGACGTACAGTATGAATGAATGTTAAATTTTCAGCAGTAACTCCGAAATGACCTGGAAGGACAAGTGTGAGTCCCATCAGTTGGCCACTGATGTTATCTGATGGTCTTATAGCAAACTCCAGACCAAGTTTGGTTCTTGTCAGTTTTAACTCTTGTCTAACCAACATGTACTTGATGGAGGTGTGTCATATCGTTAATTGCTCTGTGATCAATGCTGTAGTTCAATTTTGGGACATGCAGCCCCCTACATATATCGAATTTCATTCATTCTCTTATTGATATATTACTTTACGGTTCGAACATTGTTAATATATTACATAAATGCTGTGTATAGTGTGCAAAACCTTACACCATGGCTACACCGCATTGTGCTGTGTTGGAAAAACTTGAGGCTGTCTACACTGGATGCGACAAAGTGACCAGTTTAAATACATTTGTCCACAGAAATGGCTCAGGCACCAAGTCAAAAAACTTGCTCATGTCGGGTTTATTATTGGGTTTTGTTGTGGTGTTCTTGATTTATTCCATCCATTTTATTTTTTGTTGTTTTTGCTTGAACTCAATCGCGTCAAATTTGCCGGAATCACAGATATGTAGGCTAAAATGTCACCTGATTAGCTGGGAGACTAGAGAAAAAGATTTGCTAGCGATAAACAGCAGTTTATTGATTTGTACTTTGTACTTGATAGTTTATTGATTTGTACACTGAATCGTAAAATTTATTTATAGTGGTCATAAATGCTGAATGCTGAATTTTAACCTAAATGTTGACAACAGTGCTGTTGACGTGTCTTGCATACTTATGTGTCCAAACCTCCGCCTCGTACTCTTACATTTGTACCTGTGCAGGAATAAAGTAGTTCACTTCCCCATTGTTCGTGCAGCAGGTAGACATGGCAAGTCAAGTTGCAGTTCGTTTTGTGGACAACAATGTAAGTTTGCTTTATTTCCTTTATGATGAAGCCTTGTTTATCATTTTTGGTTGAAAGGTTATCTGGCGAAAAATGTGTAAATTATTTATTTATCAATTAATTATATATTTATTTGTTTATGATAGTGTATATTTTTATGAACGTTTTACATTTTTATAAGGAAAAAAGTTTGACCGTTCTCACTTGGCTAATTTACAGATTGCAGCTCAGTATTTGGATGAGTTTAGAGAAGTGAAATAAAGAAAAGCAGTTTTGTGCACAAGGTCTTTTTTTCACTCGGTCTTGAGGACGTATTTCCCTTTTCTTGTGTCCTTTTCTCTCTATCCTTCAGTGTGCAAACCTGAGTGAGTAAAGAAAAAGTGTTGTGTGCCAGCACTGGTCTTTTTTAGTCTGTTTGTCAGCACAAACCTGCGTGTGTGTGGGTGTGGATGTGGTGAACTGCGAGTGTGTGTTCCACAGCATCTTGAGGTAATGTAGAGCAAAACGGCGTCCATGGGCTTTTGAGGTTTTCCTCTTTGAACGGATGCTCTCGCTGCTTTACGATCAACAGCCACTGATTTCTCTGGCCCCGGCACACTGGTGACATGCACCTTTCACTTCCTTGACATTGCTGATGTTTGTCTGTTTTGTTGATAAGACCGGGTTGCTAGTGAAGATTCAGAACTCCATACAGAGGCAATATTTAACACTGCAGATCTTGATTTGTGCTATTTACGTCTGTTTTGAATGATCGTTGAGGTACTTTCACTTTTGAAGTTCGTCTTTCTTTTGAGCTGTTTATGAGGAAGGAACAAGGAAAAATATCTTGACAAGCTGAACGGACAAGTTATGTTTGTCTTCCTCGTGTCAAAGGAGTTCTTAGTTCTCTCTCTGTTTCCTGCAGGTCAACATGGCCCAGTGGAATCAGTTACAGCAGTTGGAGACACGATATCTGGAGCAGCTGTATCACCTGTACAGTGACAGCTTCCCTATGGAGCTGCGGCAGTTCTTGGCCCCCTGGATCGAGAGCCAGGACTGGTGAGTTGCCAACAACAGGATATGACAGAGATAAAGACCTCAGCACTCTGGCGGCAGTCTGTGTCTTATCTGAATAGCAATATATAATGTTTGTTTGATTTCTTTTGCATATAATCAAGAAGAAACGGATGTAGCGACAGGTCTTTTCTTTTGTACTGTGATGTATGTTTATATGTAAGGGCTGGGTAAAAAAAATATATAAATTTCTCGATTTTAATTGATTCTTATTTTTACGAAACAATATTGATTCTTAAATCCCAAGAATCGATTAGTCTCGCCTGTTTTCAGTTAGTGAATGGAATATTATAGCACAACTCCCATCCAATAAACATGAATAAACATCCGCAGGTATGATAAACTTACCAAAATCTGTATCCTGTCTCATGTAATCACTAATGTCATGTAATGTCACATTTACCTCAGAAAAAAACATATTCGGTGACCATAAGTGTTTGGTCATTTAAGTGCTTTTTTTATATAAATCAGTTAATTTTAACCTTCAGTATTATAGTAATGAAGTATCAACTGACTCTCATTTGTATTTTACAGCATTAGTTGAGAATTAGTTTTTTCATTGAGAAAATTTGGCTTGTAGGCTACTGTATATATACTGTATAGATATCATCCTTATCTACTGTATATATACTGTATAGAGATATCATCCAAAATAATAGAAATTGAATCGAATCGAATGCTTGTGAGTCAGAATCTAATTGAATCATGAAATTTCTGTCAAAACCCAGCCCTAATGTAAAAATATATATATATGTAATAAGACTTTTATGAGTCCAATTTTTAAATAATAAATTATTAAATAAATAAATAAACAATGCCAGTTGCTTCTCACTGAATTAGTTTAAAGACTTTCTGACACCAAGAGAAGTGAAGATATTAATCACTTGATCACGAGGAGGTGTTTTTCAGCAGCTTGTTATCATGCTCATAAGCTCTAACCACTCCTAGATATCATGTTTGCACTGCTCTTCCTTATTCTTAGAATGATTTTTAATAATCCTCATTAGAGTCATCTTTAGTGATGTCACGCCTCTGCCCGTAAAGCGCTCCTGGAAAGTCTGCTGTGAACAATAACACGAACCAGTGCCTTTTTTCCCTCTGAATTTTCTCATAGCATCAGTGTGAATGGCTGCTTTGTGATTCTGTTGTGAGTATGAAATGTCACTCTGAAATGACTCATGTCCGGTTTCATCTCCTCGTGTCCGGTTTCTGTCTGCATCAGTATACATCTTTAAATCGAAAGAGTGGAGCAAAAAAAAAAAAATGTAAAGAAAATTAAGTAATCTTGATTGTCAAGTAGTGAAGTCTCCCATATGCTCCTATAGGGAGCAGCACCACACTTAGAGAACCATTGTGTTGCAGCATATTAAGTGTTTGTGATGTAACCTTTGAAGGGGAGATATATCTATTTAATGTATACCTTTATAATATGATTTGATATATCTTTTAATATAATTTAATTACATTTTTATCTTAATTTTAGTACATTAATAATGTTGTCTTTTCCCCCTTTTTTTAAACTTTGAGTTTTGATACTCTGTTGTACAATTTCAATGCTGCATTTTGCTTTGAAAGCCTAAAGTCATCGTCCTTCACATTACCCTCACACACACTCAGTTTTCTCATTAGTGTGGTTAAAGTAAACATGAGACAATACAAATAACCTGTGGGATGTTTGGTTTGTTTCATGTTGATAGTGTCATAGAACTTTCTGAATGGATCGTTTGCTTGAGTGCTGAGAGGAACATAACCATCAGAAGTGTAATAAAGCCTGTAATTTACTGATAAAAACACATTATTGCTTTAGGTCAAAGACTAGTGGTGATAGTTCAACCATTCAAACACAATTCTTTGTTTATGCAGATACACACTGCCTTCGCTCATTATTTGATCTCATTAAACTTGCAGTTATCAAAAAGGTTATTTAGTGAAGCATGACACATGTAAGACAGTAAAATTGTGTCAACCAGCACATTTTAATGTCTTGTTTACACCACAGTAGATATTAAGCCTGTTTATGTTATTTACACTTGAGTGGAGTGAATTGTGATGCTGTTTGCACTGATGCCAACCCTGTTTATTTGCTATGAATCTTACCTTTTTTTAGTTTGTTCCAAATAAAAAGAAAATAATCTAATTAAATGAAGTACTGTTTATTTATCAACAAATGTGACCCTGGAGCACAAAAGCAGTCTTAAGTCGCTGGGGTATATTTGTAGCAATAGCCAAAAATACATCGTATGGGTCAAAATTATCAATTTTTCTTTTACACCAAAAATCATTAGGACATTAAGTAAAGATCATGTTCCATGAAGATATTTTGTAAATTTCTTACCATAAATAAATCAAAACTTCATTTTTGATTAGTAATATGCTTTGCTAAGAACTTAGTTTGGACAACTTTAAAGGCAATTTTATTGCATTTTTTGCACCCTCAGATTCCAGATTTTCAAATAGTTGTATCTCGGCCAAATATTGTCCTATCCTAACAAACCATACATCAATGGAAAGCTTATTTATTCAGCTTTCAGAGGATGTATAAATCTCAATTTCGAAAAATTGACATAAGGTGATTGGGAGTCTAGCAGTACTATTATACCAGTAGCACTGAAAGCGAATTCCCACCCTCCCTGCAATTGCCGTCCAAAGCCACGCCCCCTGAATGCACATACGCTCAAAAAGCAGAATACCAGAGACAACATTAAATTACTACAATAGGCTATATCAACGGTTTCCAATTACAGTCCTCCAGACCTCCCCGCTCTGCACATTTCATATGTATATCTTATCACGTCCGACGGTTGTTCTGTTCGACCGCAAGTCATAAGTGCCCTGCAAAGTGGACATCACCAGATATTCCGCCATGATTCTAGTTCAAAGCGAGTGTATATGTTCCATATAAAGGGCATTAAAGTGTGCGAGATGTGAATTTAAATTGTATTTATTTACAGAGGTATATTATGTCACACTTCTCTTGTAAGTTTCATCTGTGTTTGAAGACGCTGCGCAGCACAATCCGTGAGTGAATGTTCCGAAGTGAAATAAACTTCAATGGATTTTCCCTGCTCAGGGAGTAGGGAGCAATGAACACTGTGTAGGGACCATGTCAATCAAAACACAGTTCATGTAAGTAGCTCTCTTCTAACGAGCTGGTTATCTGAATCGGATGTGTTAAGTAAGCGAGACATGCAAAATATGCAGAGCGGGGACGCGAGGACTGGAATTGGGAACCACTGGGCTACTAGGAAGGAAGATTGGGTTGTTGATGTTTGTCTGCCATTCTTGGGTTGTTGATGTTTGTCTGCCATTCTTGCTCTGTCTGCACAGCGTGCGTGATCGCACTGATGACGTATCTATCTGCGCGAACAGGGTGTGCAGAGGTATGCAAATACATACGTTGACAGACAGGCAGGAGAGACAATTAAAACGCTCGGACCGAGCGTTTTGATTGGATGAACATTTCTTTGTCCTATGCTTTCCACAGAATATATAAATACAGATAAATACATTTAGACCACTTAACTTAATGATTGCTATCAGGATGTGAAGAGACTTTCAACCAGAATAACAAAAAATGTTTCTGAAGACAATCACCTATGATACCTTTAAGACTGATTTTGTGGTCCAGGGTCACAAATATGTATTTCCACTTGGTTATTGAATAAAACAAACTTTCTGACAAATAACTGTATCACAACATAAACCCAGTAGCTTAATATCAAATTACTCATACTGTGATCTAACATTTTGCTCATACTGCTTGCCCTAGACACTTAGACAGTTATTTTATGTGCTGATATTTTCAGGTGCCATTGTTGACACTGGAAAATGTGCTAATGTGTGTCAGTTGGCAAACGTTAAAGGGACTGAATCAGCTGTTAGACACTTAAAACTATCATTATAATTAACGATGGCGTCTTTTCTGCGAAAGTATTGCTAGTTTGGTGGTAGGATATTTTCCTGGTCTTTCTGAATACCGTGTTAATGCATAATGGATAACGGTGATGAGCGTTTCTGCGCTGATGGCTGCCTGCTGAATGAGGTCAGCAGTTTGGAATTTGTGCTGAGTAACAGCAGAAAAACTGAGATCATGTGACTGATGATGACGGCAAACTGCAGTGACGCATACCTGCACATACCTACACTTCCAAAATACACACTAATTTCAAGTCAAGTCAAGTTGAGCTTTGTCATTCCGCTGCATGTGGGGACATACAGTGGAACGAAATGTCGTGCTTCACAGGACCACGGTGCTACATAAATACAGACATACAACAATGAAGTAAAACACTATAAACCTATACACAACTAACCTACTGACAGATTTTGACTAAGTATACTATATGTAAATGGTTACCTATACATAAACTAAAAAATACAAACTATACAAACTGTACAAATGCTTCACATAAATACTGTACATGTGCAAAGAGAAACATTGTGAGTCAAGCAGCTGGCTGGGGAACAGTGTAAGATGTTTGTCAGTTTTTGCAGTTGAACTGTTTTTTAGCATTTAGACAAAGCCAGAAGTCTTTGACAAAAGCTTCTGATTGTCAAATGCATATATGGAATGGAGGAAGCTGCTCATTACCCATCACATGAGCCTGTTTGCTTGTGTCTGTCACAGGGCGTATGCGGCCAACAAGGAGTCTCACGCCACACTCGTGTTCCATAACCTGCTCGGGGAGATTGATCAGCAGTACAGCCGCTTCCTGCAGGAGAACAATGTCCTGTACCAACACAACCTGCGGCGCATCAAACAGCACCTGCAGAGCAAGTATCTGGAGAAGCCCATGGAGATCGCCCGCATCGTGGCCCGCTGCCTGTGGGAAGAGCAGCGTCTGCTGCAGACGGCCACCACTGCACAGCAGGTAGGCACGCACGCACACGCACACACGCATACGCATGCATGGACAACTACACTCCTGAATAGGCACGTTTAAACACATACAGATGCATGGTGTATTTGCTTGTGGGTGATCTATTTTGCTGAATAAATTTTAAGAGAGAAAATAACTTCATTTTTGTTAAGCGTTCCATCTGGGTTTCTTTTACAAATAAATTCACAATTAAATTACGCATAGTATACATATATTTTTCCTCACTAAACCAGTTTTGTAAATGGATTCCACTTTGTAAGGACATACTCAGATTTCTGTTTCTCCTATTTCTTTCACATCTCTAGGATGGCCAGGTTGCCCATCCCACTGGCACTGTGGTGACGGAAAAACAGCAGATACTGGAACACAACCTGCAGGATATTAGGAAGAGAGTACAGGTTGGTACATAAAATCACATTTTAATTGACCGACCTTGATTAGTTTTGTTCACAATTACAGTTACACATGCATGGCTTTATCCTCTCCCCAAAAGTTGATATTTTGAACGTGGAAATCTTTTCTTTAATAGCATTTATCTTGCAAAGAGTTTTTCAAGCTTGTGGTACCACAGACCTATCAGTGGTACACCATTAGAGTTCTGCTAGATTCGTAAACCAGAAGAGATGCAACTAGGGCTGTCAATAGAATAAAAGAATTAGATTAATATACTGATTTCCAACCAGTTCTTATACAAGCTGTGATTTAAAAAAAGTAATAAATTTAATACTTATTTATTAAGCCGTTTTTTTTAGAATTGTTTGCCTTTTTTTCTTCATTTTTCTCTGAAATATTCCCCCTTTCACCCTCTTACCGCCCCAGTTTGAAAGCCCCGTTTTTAACATTGCCCTTGAACACAAAATGAGGGTTTCATATTTTATCCCTTGTGGGGTACAACCTCTTAAGGCCAATTCACACCGCACAGACAAACGCCAACAAACTCCAACAAACTAGTCTGTTGGAGTTTGTTGGATCAGTGTGTTATCCCTGTTGGCGTTGGTTGGAGTTGGTTGGAGTTTGTTTTCACCTGACTGAACATGCTTATAGATAGAGTTGGTTGGTGTCTGTTGGGGCAGTGTGAACATGACAGTTAGTTATTTTTCATAAGATTCTAAATCCAACGGCCAACTTGAGCCAACTTGTTTGTTGGCGTTTGTCTGTGCGGTGTGAATTGGCCTTTACTCATCCAGCTGCCTTACTCTTTCTGAACAGGATATGGAGCAGAAGATGAAGATGTTGGAAAATCTACAAGATGATTTTGACTTCAACTACAAAACTCTTAAAAGTGCTGGAGGTATGATGAGTATATGTTGCTGTCATTTTTTTCTGTCTCGGATAGCCTCAATCACTGATAAAATCTCATCAAATCTGTTACAATTCAGAGTTGTCCCAGGACCTGAATGGAAACAGCCAGGCAGCAGCCACCAGGCAGAAGATGTCTCAGCTGGAGCAGATGCTGAGCGCTCTGGATCAGCTGAGGAGGGTGAGATACACAATCAAGTCACAAAATACAGTGTTGACTTCTATGGTTTTGAAAATACCGCCCAGTAAAATGTTCATTACATTCACACTGATCACCCAAGGGTCAAAAGTTCAACATTTTTTTTTCTGTTTTGCAGCAAATAGTGACTGAGATGGCAGGGCTGCTGTCTGCCATGGACTTTGTGCAGAAGAATCTGACAGATGAAGAACTGGCCGACTGGAAGAGGAGACAGCAGATCGCCTGCATTGGAGGACCACCGAACATCTGCCTGGACCGCTTAGAGACATGGTACACAGTCCGTTCACAACCAAACCTGCTTTTAAATCACACCTTTTTTGTGGATTGGTTCATTTTTTTTTTAAATCGCTGTCTTTCAGGATCACCTCTTTGGCTGAGTCACAGTTGCAGATAAGACAGCAGATCAAGAAACTGGAGGAACTTCAACAGAAGGTCTCCTACAAAGGCGATCCGATTATTCAACACCGCCCAGCTCTGGAGGAGAAGATCGTAGACCTGTTCCGCAACCTTATGAAGAGGTTTGAAATCACTCACTCGTGTGTAAACTATATAATGCAATGAAACGAGATCATTGATGTTTGCTTGTGTCATTGCAGTGCATTTGTTGTTGAGAGGCAGCCTTGTATGCCCATGCACCCAGACCGACCACTTGTCATCAAAACAGGTGTTCAGTTCACCACCAAAGTCAGGTGGGTTCACGCAGAGGTGAGTCATAAGGGAAAGACGTCTAGACACAAATTGTAAATTTTTCCACCTCCTCTCTCTCAGGTTACTTGTGAAATTCCCAGAGTTGAATTACCAGCTGAAAATAAAAGTGTGTATTGACAAGTAAGTCCCACGTCCTGCCTGTGACATCAGAGTGAAATGACTGTGACGTACCAATTTTTTATATTTTTCTTCTATGTTCTGCAGGGAGTCAGGTGACGTGGCAGCCATTCGAGGGTGAGTTTTGAGGTTAAAACGATGAGTTAAATTGTCATATGGTTATTTGTCGTTACAGGCTGATTTATATTGGGCAGGCAAAAAATCAGCCAGTATTTGGGCATTAAAATAAACATTTCATTTTTATCATTAAATTACATTGCACGGTTACAAAAAATGTTGTGAAAAGAAGTCTCCTTACTGCTAGTTCCTGTAAAAGTTTTTGCATTATAGAGTCCTCTGTCAATTTCCTTCAGTTCACGAAAGTTCAACATCCTTGGCACCAACACGAAGGTGATGAACATGGAGGAATCCAACAATGGCAGCCTGTCAGCAGAGTTCAAACATCTGGTAAGATCAGTCATTACGCTAGATTTTTTTTTCCAGAGAGCAGAACCGTTATGTTTTTTGAATTTTTGAGTTGTGTGGGACACTGTTGGCCCTTGGAGGCAAAATTAAACTCCCTTAAAACACACTTTTCAAACCTGTATTTATTTGTGTACTAACGATGTCCAGTACTGAATATATTTAATCTCGAGCATGTTCTTTAGTGTTATATTTTTCTTCGTAATCAAGTACACAAACATTTTAACTTTTATTAGAGGCAAAAATGATGGTTGACTGAGACAGTCATCATTTGTGTAAAAACAAAACAAGGTTACACTTTATTTTAAGGTGTCCTTGTTACAGTGTAATTATAATACGGAGTAATATTAGTCAACTTACATGTACTATATGTTAGGGTTAGGATTAGGATGTAATTGCTATTATAATAGTAAGTACATGCAATATGTGTAACAAGATACCTTAAAATAAAGTGCCCCCCCCCCCCAAAAAAAATAAAATAAAATAAAAAAATCACACAGTAGATTTATTTCACTTCTTGTTAAGCTCATCATGGTTTAAAAATGTAAATTAAAAACATCTAAGCATAAAAGAGGTTTAAATAATTTTAAAATATTAAAGATATATTTAAAAAACATTTCTGTTTTCATAAAAATCAACCCCTGGGACATAAAGTGCCTGTAGTTGAAGAATCACATTTACATTTTCACAGTAAATTACTTATATTACTTACTATATTTTTATTAATTAAAAAAAACAGTTCATTGAATCTGCCTTATGAGCTTCAAGAAGACTAGATCAGCTGTTGGCTGAATATTGCTTGAATTAGTCCTGACTTGTTCTTCTGTCTTTCAGACTCTTCGAGAGCAGAGATGTGGCAATGGGGGCCGAACCAACAGTGACGTAAGTCTTTGTATAATTAGCGTTATGCCACACTTTTTAATTTGATTCAGGGTTTCTAGTGAAGAAGTCAGTGTAAACATTGACCTTTGCCCTCTGAACTACAGGCGTCTCTGATCGTGACCGAAGAACTGCACCTGATCACGTTTGAGACGGAGGTCTACCACCAAGGACTAAAGATCGACCTTGAGGTGAAAATCCACATCCATAAACAACAACTCACTGGATGCTTAAATGATTAGTTCATTTAAAAATGACACTTTCATTTTTATCAGTATTTTAGAATAAAATAAAATGTCAGACATGTCTTATCATGACTGTTGGGCTGTTTATCAAATCAAAGATGATAAGAATATTAAACTCTGTGCACCGATTAAGTCCATCACACTGCTGCTGTTGATTGATTCAGCGTACTGAAAGCCAATAAGGTCATTGTGTTAGGCTGTCGTTGTGGTACCAGCAGTGGGGGGATATGAATATGTAGCCAGGCAGCGTGTCTTTGGCTTATCTGCCACTTATTAAACCCCTAAACGCACACAGTGCTGCCTACATGCCTATTATGTGCTGATAAGAGAACATGCAAAATCATTCCTTTCCTGTGGATGGACACAACAGGGTCACATAAAATACCAACACACAGCTGCAGGTTAATTAAACGAGATAATTAAGCCATCCGGCTCTGTTTGCTTGAATTATTCAGCCTCAGGTCTCTATTTGTGTTAATCAGATTTCCGACTGAGCAAGCTGTACGAAAATAGCAGGATTTGTTATTCTAGATTATATATAAATGTCTTTTACCTCTGTGCAGACACATTCTCTCCCAGTGGTGGTCATCTCTAATATCTGTCAAATGCCAAACGCATGGGCGTCCATCCTGTGGTACAACATGCTGACCAACCATCCCAAGGTTTGAAATGAATCCACAGCGTGCCGTACTTACTGTTATCACAAGAGCTTGTATAAGTTACTAAGAATTCTTCCTCTCTGTCTTCACAGAATGTGAATTTCTTCACCAAACCTCCAGTAGGAACGTGGGATCAGGTGGCTGAAGTGCTCAGCTGGCAGTTTTCATCCACAACCAAGAGAGGACTTACCATCGAGCAGCTCACCACGCTTGCAGAGAAACTTCTGGGTATGTGTGTTATAATATTCAGTTCAAAAAGTATTGAATATCTAGATTTTTTCCCCCCCCCATTTAAACCTATAAATAAACAAATAAATAAGGTGGAGGACACTGACAAAAACGAGAAACAAAATGAAGAAATATGTCAACTGTTCTCTCAAATTTTTATGCTGATTTACTAATTTGTAATATTAAAAATATGAAAATAATTGGAAAATAGAAGTATTTTTAGTTCTGTTCAGTGGTTTTATTAGTATTAATCACATGATTTATTTGGCTTTGATAATATTGGATTTTTTATGACTCTTGCATTATATATCTACATATCTAGCTATATATTAATATATTGTAGAAACTTAATTTCCTGTAAAGCTGCTTTGCAACGATTTGTATGGTAAAAAGCGCTATACAAATAAACTTGAGTCTTTGAAAACTGAACATCCTACAATTATTAGCATTCTAGAAAAGTTGACTCTTTAAGGAAACAAGATTTTAACATAATTTTTGTTGGATACCTGGCCATATGGGATTGGTCAGCAATGAACAGGCAGATAAAGTGGCTAAGGAAGCTGTTCAGTTGGAAATAACAGAATGTAATATTCCAGTATCTGATGTAAAACCTATTTTGAATCTGTACATTAATAATAAATGGCGAATGGAATGGATGCATATACAACAAACTGTATGAGGCGAATCCTGTAGTAAATGAAAGAAGTAATTACTGTTTTGAAAATAGATATGTCCAGGTTGTATATACAAGATGTCAAATTGGACATTCAAAACTCACTCGTTCATATTTATTGAAAGGGGAAGAGAAACCAGTTTAACTTGTGTAAGTTGTATATTTTGAGTGTAAAACATATTTTAACAGAACGACCGATGTTTTTGTTTTAACCAATGTTTTTACTCAGAAAATAGATATTTTTAAAAGGTCTCACATTGAAAGAGTTTTAGAATTTAATTGATTAAATTGAAATATTCTGGTTTTTTTATCAGTAGTGTTGTTGCTTTTATGTTGTTGTATAGTGAAAAGTGATTGCTTCTTAAGAAAATGTTATATTATTGTAAATGATGTATTGAAATGATACTGTTAATGTTGCCGTGAATCTCTGGTTAATTGTGCATATCTGTCTTTGTGTAGGTCCTTGTGTAAACTACTCTGGTTGCCAGATCACATGGGCCAAGTTCTGCAAAGTATGTTGCTATAACAAACATTTGTTCCCTGTTCTGTGTTAAATTTAGAGCAGATCAGACCAGCTGATCCAGTTTCTATCCTAAACATGTTGTGCTTGTGTTTGTGTGTTGCAGGAAAACATGGCAGGAAAAGGTTTCTCATTCTGGGTGTGGCTAGACAACATTATCGACCTAGTGAAGAAATATATTTTAGCTCTATGGAATGAAGGGTGAGAACTCCTGCTGCACTCTGCTGTGTGCATTCATGCAGTATTCATAGTTCATTACATCAATCACTGCTTCGGTGGACAAATCAAGCTTTTGTGTGTGTGTGTGTGCCAGGTATATTATGGGCTTCATCAGTAAAGAAAGAGAGAGGGCAATCCTGAGCCCAAAGCCTCCTGGGACATTCCTGCTGCGCTTCAGTGAAAGCAGCAAAGAGGGAGGCATTACCTTCACCTGGGTCGAGAAGGACATCAATGGTGAATGCATTTCCATGTACACTGCATTGTGTGTGTTGGCATAAGACTTCTCAAAATGATCAGTACATTGGTACCAATGTAAACAAATGTCTCAATATTTTATACTTTTATTTATAAATGATTTTATTTTATTTTTCTTGTAATGTCAAAATTGATATTGGCAATCATGATATTTCTCTGGCTTTGTCTCGACTGCTGAAACTGATCGTAGTTGGAATATATGAAGCATTTGTGCTCCTGTATGTATGTGCAGGTAAGACCCAGATCCAGTCGGTTGAACCGTACACTAAGCAGCAGCTCAACAGCATGTCTTTTGCTGAGATCATCATGGGCTACAAGATCATGGATGCCACCAACATCCTCGTCTCGCCGCTGGTCTACCTCTACCCCGATATCCCCAAGGAGGAGGCATTTGGCAAGTACTGCCGCCCCGAGGCCCAGCCTGACACCGAATTCCCTGATCCTGGATGTGGTGAGTGTGTTAGCGGGAATATAATTCATTCTGGCATGGAATAACAGCACATCCGTCTGTAAAGTTTGTCTCGTTCTCATTTATTTTTGGAAAAGACTATTTTAGTACAGGCACTGAATGGGTGTGGCTTACCAGAAACATTCAGCTTCGGAGGAAATTGTCTAAGAATAAGATTAGAGAGAAAGCAAAAGCATGACTTTAATCTTTGGTTAGACATGTTACAGTTCAGAAATTGGGGGTCAGTAAGATTTTTATTTTTTTTTTGGAGAAATGAATGCTTTTATTCAGCAAGGACACATTAAATTGATCAAAAGTAACAGTAAAAATTTTTACTGTTACAAAAAAAATTCCACAAAAACTTTAACATCACAACTGTATTCAACTTTGATAACATTGATAAATTTAAATTTTAAAAGTAAACTACTGTTCAAATGTTTAGGGTCAGTAAGATCAAAAGTTGATAGTGCAGACATTTTCAGTGTTCCAACAAAATTCAAATAAATGCAGTTATTTCTATTCATCAAAAAAATAGATCATGGTTTTCACTAAAATATTAAGCAACACAACTATTTCAAACATTGACAATGCTATTAAATTTTTCTTAAGCAGCAAATCAGCATATTAGAATATCAGCATATTTCAGATTTCTGAAAGATCATGTGACACTTCAGAAGACTTGGAATGTATCACAAGTGTTACATTGACTACTTTATGACTTACGTTTATTTGTTTATGTATGTATTGAAAAAAAAGAAAATCATACAGGTTTGAATGTTCATTTTTGTGTGAACTGTTACTCTAAGAAAAGAAAGGGACACTGAAAACCTTAAATTGTAATTCTCCTTGTTTAATAACAGTCATTTGTTGTTCTTTCAGTAATTCAGCCTTACCTGAAGACCAAGTTCATCTGTGTCACCCCGTGAGTAGCATTTCTTTCTTCTTTAGTATGTGTGTGAATGATTGACCTTGCTGGAGTCTCTGTTTTCTCTCTCTGTCCTCTTGTAAACTTTGAAATCTTTGGTGACTCTTTAGGCAGGAGCACATGCAAAGTACTCCTCTCAGTTCTCTGTACAACATGGATCAGGGATGTAGCTACTACTGAATCCACCAAGGACCCTTCACAGCATCCTTTAAACCACAATCTTGCACAAGAAGAGAGAAAGAGAGAGAAACCATGTTTTTTGTTTTGTTTTTTTTTTACACATGAACAACAAGACAGCTAATTAAAGAGGCTCAGGCTTTTTAAGTTTACATGTATAAGCGCACATGACTTGTGGGTAACCGTTGTATAAACACTTTGCAGCCATGTGATTTTCAGTTCTTAGTTTAAAAAAATGAAGTGAAATATTTAAATCTAATTTTAAAAATCTAAATTTTAATATAAAAAAAATCCGCTTAAAAGTAAAAATGTACAGTTTACCTTAATATGTTCCTGAACAATATTTTGCACAATTCATGCTTTTCAGTCCCATTATTCCAAAAAATGTCTTTTTAAAGTCTTTTAAAACACCAAATGGGTTTTGAATGTTTATGTTGACTTTAAAAATAATGAGACAGTCAGTTTTACATTGTGATACTATATCGTGTTAATTGACATATATAATAAACTGTAACACATCAATCTGTACAATGCCAATTACTGTACGTTAGGTAACAAGCCTGGCTACACAAAAACATTTGGATGGAATAAAAGCTGCTTCAAACTCAGTCCTGCTTGAATCACGAATGCTTTCTGTGTTTGTAGAGGGCTTGGATTTACTAGAGGTCATGTATGTCAGTGTGTGTGTGTGTGTGTGTGTGTGTTAGGCAGGCTATAAACTGACCTCTCTTCATAGGTGTCCTTCGGTCTTCATGGACTTCCCGGACAGTGAGCTGCTTGGGAACGGCTTCCCTGGGTAGGCACTAGGGAGCTGCTTTATGTGTGTGAATGAGACATGAACGCTTATGGTCAAACACACTCCTGTAGGTGTCTGCTAACATAGATTATGCCTTTTAACATCTCTAGAGCTTGACCTAGGGTTTCTGTTTACTCACTTCATCCCTTCATAACAAGAGGTCTGGATGTCACAGGAACATCTCTAAAAGTTAAAAGGCTAGAAGTGCTGTTTCATAAGTCTCTAAATCTCAATTCTGTGTCGGTGAACTAGTTCCTCTATAGACAAGGGAAATTTTTTTGCGGTTTCTACTTCATTTCTAAGCTCACAAGCTAACTTTTCTGTATCAGTATGCAAAACATTTTCACACTTGGGAAAGAAAGTGGTCACCTTCTCTCTCTTATTCATTTCTTTTCCACATCTGTTCTCTTTTTTTCCCCCATCATTGAAGTGCTATGAATGGAGTGTTTTGTTGGAATAATTTGAGTGTTTATGTGGTATAAATGGTTTGCTTCCTCTGTATTTTAAACAATGTGGAGGAAATTGTTTCTGATAAACTGAAACTCATGTCACTCATGTGACCATTATGGGGTGAGAAAGCAATATCATTAACAGTAACAGTTTTGTCAGTTTTGTCAACAAAACAATATCATTAACAGTAACACTGGTAACAACAATACAATGGTTTTAATGGTAATATGAACAGAGAGGCTGTTGATAGACGTTGAGATGTTGTCTCCAGGGCATTTTGGGTGTTTCTTAATCTGGATGTGGCAAGATGAGTGAGAGAAGACGAGAAAACTGATCAACCACCACACAAACGTCTTCACTATGTGGAGCATTGTTTATACACACATCACACTTTATTTTTTAAATCAGTGAGATCTATATTACCCCTGGCTCTGTTGCCATAAGACAGAAAAAATACAGTTTATTAGCTGTTTATGATTTATGTTTTGCGAAAAGTTTCAGATTACACTGCTACTTCTGAATGGCTGTCTGTAAATGGAAAAAGATGCTGGACCGTGCTAACCAAACTTCAGCATCAGCAAGAATATTTTCTGCACTCTTTTGTGCTCAGTATTCAGAATTCATTCACATTTTGTTGTTAGGACAAGGGATTCAACAGTAACCTTTACACTTGTAGAATGGACCTGTACTGGTATTATTTCCCCAGATGGTTTGCAGCTGTTTAACCAAATTTATATTTTGTGAGACTCGGGGTTAAAGAACCAGCCAAAATTTTAACAATTGTAGTTTAAAAATTGGAGAGATTCTTTCCCCATGTGGTAATATAGCAGCATATCATTTAGCTTTTCCAGGATGGAAAACAAGTTCTTGGCTTAAAGTTTTATTGGCAGTCTTATCAAAGTGCTCTTTCATCTTGGACAGTGAGTTCTCCAGATTGGTCCTGGCAATGATATTGGCATGAGAAAGTGTTTCAGGAAAAACACTTACAATGACTTATGGCTAGAACTGATTATTGCTTTGCAAAACTGTACTGTAACGCTTCCTAACAACTCGTACCATCTCCTCATACTGCAAACGTAAACAGAATGTAACTCTTTTCAATATGATATGTGCCCAATATGGCTTTTAAGAGTGATAATATTGTTCTTGGGCCTGCAACTTGATGTGCAATTCATCCCTCTACTGTTTTGATTTACTCTAAACAAACCAAAATTAGAGCACAAAATTTTGTTTTAGTATCGCCTTGGTTTGAGATCTTGTGGAATCACCTCTAGATAAACCTAGATGAATAAATACACACATCAAGTTTTGGAATCTTTCAAAACAACAAAGCCTGGTTTAATTTACCAAGCAACCTGACATACTAAACATGATCAACAACTTGTAAATCCCTTTGAGTAATCTGAAAATACTTCTGTTTATACTTCAGCACGTAACTTACCCACAAGTATCTGGAACCCTTGCCTTTTCCATTGCCGCTGGATCAAACATCTAGACCACTGCTAGTGTTTTTAGTACAGACAGAACTAGGCTTGATCGAGACTTCAGGTTTTCTGAAGTTATGTTTGTTCTAGCATCCTACGCTTGTCTCAACACAAGCAAGAATTAGTGTAGAAATACTGCTTTACCAAAACAAACGCCACATATGAGTGGTTTGGAGTGTTAATAAACTTCGACCCCTGGTAAATCATTCCCCAGGGTAAAACTAGCGGGGCAGCCATGCAGAAAGTCATTGACTGGGTCAGATATAAGTGCATGTCAGCATGTTTCTCTGTTAATGCCATTCAAAAGTAGCTGTGTGTTCTCACAAAGTATTTATTTTTTTTCAAACAACATATACATGTGATTTTACTATAGTAGTTTATCCATGTTGTAATATAGATTGATCAATCACAGCACAGGAAAATGTCAGTTATGTAGTAATATACATTTTCAGTGCACTGTGTTGAATCTGCTGTTTCAACATCCTCTGACACATGCCTGAGGATAGTTCACCCCAGAATGAAAGTTCTGTCATAATTTACTCCCATCATGATGGTGCCAAAAGCCTTGTGGGCAGCGCGCCGACATATGACTCAGTTGCGCTTTGGGTGTCCCGAGTTCGAATCCTGCCCCGTGGACCTTTCCCAATCCCATCCCCCCTCTCTCTCCCACTCACTTCCTGTCAGATCTCCACTGTCCTCTCTAGAAAACTGCAAAAACAATACCACAAAATAATAACAATTTACTCCCCTCATGTGGTTCCAAACCTCTGACGACATTGGAGCCATTTGACTTGGATATTAATGTGGACAATATCTTTTATGTCCCACAGTAGAAAGAAAGTCTTACAGATTTGGAACGCCACGAGGGTGAGTAAACGATGAGAGAAGTTTCATTTTTGGGTGAACTATCCATTTAAGTTCCCAAGCGATGCTCATGTGTATGACTTTGAGTGTGGAAATGTGCGAGTCGTGTGATTATTAGAGTGAAGGTTAACTAATTACGTTGCGAATGAGCTCTAAACTTACTAAATCTTAACGGTTGTATGTGCTGGAAGTAATGATTGTTTGATCATTTGTAGCTTGTGTGTCCTGTCTGATGTGTGCCTTCTTTCTTTTGCAGGACTAACTCTGGCAACACAAGCGATTTGTTCCCAATGTCCCCTCGTACACTCGACTCTCTCATGCACAATGAAGCTGCCGAGGCCAACCCAGGACCTCTGGGTAAGTCAAAAACAGCTTTCTCAATATCCATTGCAGACATTTTAGGGTCTCCTAATCCTGTGCTTCCATTTTCCCTCCAGAATCTCTCACTCTGGACATGGAGTTGAGCTCTGATCATCCCTCACCAATGAGAGAAGGGTTTGCAGCCTCAACAGTCTCAGATATGGACACCTGCCGAAATGCTTAGTTTTCCAACATTTTAGTGTGTGTGTGTGTGTGTGTTTTTTTTTTTTTTTTTTAAATTTCCATTGGATAATTATGTACATAATGCTTAGGTGCTACAGCTGCTTTTTCTCTCCAAGCCATTTTTTTTGTTTCTTCTCTGTTTTTACAGCCATAGCCAAAAGTTAGCAAAATTTTAACCTTTCATCCTTGTATCAATACGCAGTTGAGCTCATTCAACGGTTAAGATGTTATTCTTTGCTTTTTTTATGTAGGAATGTGAGGCCTTCAAGACAGGTTTTTAGCTTTTTTGACCTTTGTCAATGAAAGTGTGAATATTAAGGCTCTTTAACATGTTTAATTGCAGACGTTTGGCCATGACTGTATGGTAGCCATATGATTTTTTTTTTAGTAATAGAAATAGCCTTTGACTTGTATTTCAATGAATGTCCACTGGTGTTAGCAAACATAAAACATACTTTGAGCTGTTAGCATAGCATAGGGCCAGTGAATTTTTTGTTCTTTATGTTGATCTTTGGAAATGAGAGAGAGAGAAGGGGTGTAAACTTCACAGTAGTATTGATGGAATGGATTGGTACAGACGTATCATTTATGGTGAGATCATAAGTTGTAAAGTAAGTTTGTGCATGCAGGTCTATAACGTCCCTTTTAGCTTCTGGTTTACGTGAATTTACTGTATTTTAATGTTGATGAAAAATATTTTACTCTTTTATTGGATATCTTTGGGAAGTGAATGAAAGAAGATAAATATATATGAATATACATTACGCAGATGAGCAAATGTGATATTTCCACCATATTATTGTGTCTCCAATATGATGTTTAATGCGCTAACTTGGATAGCAAGAAAAATCTTGCACAGAGCCAGCAGGACTGTTATTGTAACATAATTAGATGGTGAATTTTAGAGAGACAGACACACATACATGCACATATATACAAATACGCACACATATTTATAATTTCATTCTTTAATTCACTGATCTGTTGTGTTGTCATGTAAGGTAGCTCTTCAAATGGAAATATGATGGAAAATGATGTTTCTTCATTGTGTAACTACTTTTTAAACGTCTGTCAGTCTAAGTTTGTTTCCCACTCTGTGTATCTGTCCTTTCACTCTCAATTTATGGTGTGTATACTATTATATATACATTGCACTATGTATATTCACTTTATTGTACAATGAATTCTAGATGAGAAACCGTTATCAGCTCTTTGTGTCCTTGATGCATTTCTTCAGTTATCTGGGATTTTTAAAAAAATTGGGGGTTTGGTAAAAGATTTTTTTAAGAAATTAAAACTTTTAGTCAGCAGAGATGCATTAAATTGATTTAAAGCATCAGTAAAGATATTTTTATGTAATTTGTTACAAAAAAAAATCTATTTCAAATAAATGTTTTGCATTCAACTAAGAATCCTGAAAAAAAGAAATATTAAGGAGCACAGCTGTTTTCAACTTTGATAATACTTCCTAAGCATCAAATGAGCATATATGATTTCTGAAGGGTCATGTGACACTGAAAACTGGAGTAATGATGCTGAAAATTTAGCTTTTGCCATCACAGGAATAAAATAACACATGAGAAAAAGTCATTTTATATTCTAACAGTATTTCTGTTTTTACTGTATTTTTGATCTTATAAATGCAGCCCTGAGTATTTTGAAAAACAAAAAAATCTTACCAACCCTAAACTTTTGAATGGTAGTGTGTCGCTGTTCTGTATGTTCAGGCTCTATACATTCAAATAGCACCACTTCTGACCACACATTTGAATGTGAAAAAAGAGAGAGAGAGCCAGAACTAATAATAAACATGACAAGAACTACATAGACTACAGTTAGAGAAATCAGGACTGGCATTTACATGGTCTTCCTGTAATAAATGGCCCCCGAATAGTTGCTCTGTGGGGTCATTTTATCACCAAATTAAGCGATTATGTTTCAGTGGATATTTAAAGGTCATTCTTCCTAAATGAATCTCATCTGCCTTTACGCAAATGGTAATTACTGAGTGTTTATCTCTCTCCGTCTACCTGTCATTACCCCAGCCATTCTGCTCTAAAGGTTAAAAAGAGATAGATAGAGAGAGACCCCGCACTGGACATTGCGCATTGACCTTTCGTCAAGGTTCTTTGATTAGACGTCCAGCTGTTTGCTAGGTTTGCAGTAATGACGTTTATACTTTCAAATGTTTGCACTTGTGGAGACCGGTGACTCAGGAGGACTGAGAATAAATCAGTTTAAACTCTATTATGCTTATGTAAATTGGAAAGGAATCAGGATTTTATTTGTGTTTTATTAGCTTTTTTTCACCCCCAAATCCATAAAACAGCATTATAGTCGTTGTGGTTCAAGTATATTTTATTCCTGGCAAGCCCTCTGTGAAGCTGCACTGATTCTAACATTTAATACATTGGCTTTTCATGAGTCCCTTCATATTTCTGCATTGTGGTAGTAATGAATATATTGTTATTGCATCAGAATGCTAGTATTTGAAGGGAAAGAGGATGTGAATGAATAGAGGACTCTTATTTTATCCTAAAGCAACAGTTTTAAGTAAAAAAAACACC